>ML777603.1:982115-997885 GCA_009831015.1 Picea engelmannii | reverse complement strand
ATTTGAAGGTAACTTACACTGATCCTATCCCAATTCATTGTGATAACACCAGTGCCATAAGTGTCTCCAAGAATCCTATTCTTCATTCAAAAACTAAGCATATTCCTATAAAGTATCACTTTCTCAGAGAACAAGTGTCAAACTGAATTGTTCAATTGAACTATATACCCTCTAAAGAACAAATTGTTGATAATTTCACTAAACCATTGGCTGCAACCCCTTTTGGATATCTTCGTCAAAAATTGGGGGTGATAATTTCTGGTGTTTAAAAGGATCACCAGGTTAGGGGGAGTGCTTATTTAATATCTGGTGAAATTCCTAAATGCTTCTAAATGACAGGGGGAGTATAATCTACAACAAGATCAATGGAAGAATGTTTCTTCTTTGACATTGATGTCAAAGGGGGAGAAAGGAGGCGAGTTCGAAATGTTCGGAACAGATTCGAACCTGATTGATTAAATGTAGAGAAGAGTCTGATTGGTCGAATGCAGAGGAGAGCTGAGTTGAATGTAAGTGTTGCCATCAATGCCAAAGGGGGAGATTGTTGGCAAATTCAGTGGATAGAATGCAGTGATGGTTGTTGTCATTAATGGCAACAGTAGAGATAGTAGGATAAGAAGGATAAAAGCCCGTGGGGATTTGGAAGTAAAAGCTCAGGAGGAACAACCTTGAAGAAAACGCGCACAGCAAGAGCTTACAGAGGAAAAAGGAAGAAGAGTCAGTGACCATTGGATCCCATCCAAATTTCCCGAAAGAACCAGATCTGTCAGATCTGTAGAAGCTGCGAGAGAGATAAATTCATCGGAGAATCGGGGATCGCGATTTCAAAGTGCAAAGAACACTTGACAACGAAAACCCCAAAATTGCGATATGATCCCGACCGTTAAATCAAGAATGATATCTGGACCGTTGATTTCATTCATCGGAGAATCGGGGATCGCGAGTTCAAAGTGCAAAGAACACTTAACATTGAAAACCCCGAAATCGCGATATGCGATTTTGCGATTTAATCGCAGCCATTAAAACCAAGCAGGGATATGGACCGTTCATTTGTATGGACACGTGGTAGCCAGGAGGTCTCATCGGAAATTCGGGGATCGGGATTTCATAATGCAAAGTTCACTCTACAACGAAATCCCCGATTTCGCGATATGTGAAATCCCGACGGAATCTGAACCGTCAGATCAACATCGACTCGACACACGTCAACAGAACACGTCAGCTAAGCGACACATGGCACAACCAGGTAGTGACAAGTGTCAGACAGATTCAACTCTTCAAGCACATGCAAGTAATAAATCAGAGTGACACGTGGCAGTGTTTAATAAGTGTCGAATCATGTGTGATGACAGTGCAGAGGACAGGTGGCATCGGAGTTTCAGGGATCGGGATTTGATATGTCAAGAACACAATGCATCAAGAACTCCGAAATCGCGAAATGCGATTTCGCGAAGTGATCACAGTCGTTGGATAAAAATGAATCTGATCCTTTGATCATAGCCCTGTTCGGAGTTTCGGGATTCAGGTTTTGGTATTGACAAAAACTCTGAACATCAAACATCGCGAAATCGCGATATGCGATTTCCCGATAAGGCATATATCCTGTGGGCCACCCAGGAGTCAGTGGAGGACAGGTGTAAGGAGTACAGAGGAGGTCGAGAATCGGCATATCGCAGCTCCAGGGGGCGTATACACATTATCATTGTAAACCCCGAAACCCCGATGAGAGGTTTGGTAGCGGTCACATGATAGCTGGTCATATGGGCCTATAGTCAGCAGGGCTAGCTAGTGGAAAGGAGTCATCAGGAATCGGAGGATTGCGAGTCCGAAGGACTTGTGATTTTTGRCATCGCAAATGCCGAAATCACGATGGGTGAAATCTCGATTTGATCTGAACCGTTGGATCAAATATTGATCGGAGGGTCACTGTTCACTCTCACAGTTAACGACTAAATATGATTTCTCTTAGTGAAACAGACTCATGATGAATAATTAGTTAACGTTTCAAGATGACGATTGAGTTGCTGAGACAGTTGAAGTTGCTCTTGCCGTAGGAGATGGGAAGTTGAACTGTCATAACAGAATGTATAAAAGAAAATGAAGTAGACCGAATTTGATTAATTGTTCTGAATGAAAAATGGGTAAACAGTAAGAAAAAGAAGATGAGCAGAGGAATAGTATGCAGTGAAGGAACTGCGCAGAACGAGAACAGAAGAAGAGCAACATGATGGACAGAACAGAAGCAGAGCAGAATGACAGAAGATAGGATACAAAGCAGACCTGTTGAATAAGAGAAGAGTAGTAGAACAGTGAACAAAAGACCAGAATTAAAGAACCAAGAAAGACTGGTAAGAACTGATTTATCTGTAAAGTTGAAAGTGTATTTAACCATTAATATTTCAGGGAGGTTGGGAGGTGCTCGGGAGGACTGTTGTCCTCAGAAGTTCAAGTGGGTGCTTGAACACAGGAAGTTGTAGCTTCCATCTGGTTGCAGCCAGAGAAACTAGGGTGGCAGGGTGGTGCTAGGGAGAACAGATGTTCTCTGTTATGCAGGTTGAATCCTGTGTAACTTGAAGTTGGTGCTTCCATCCAGTTGGTGCTGGAATAATCAGGAAGTTGGTTCTTCCATCCAGTTGGTGCTGGAATAAATAGGGAGTTGGTGCTTCCTTCTAGTGGGTGCTAGAGAAATCAGAGAGTTGGAGCTCTCAGACAAGTTGTAGCTTGTAAAACAGAGGTAGCAGCCTCACATTGAGTTGGTGCTCAATTGTAAATGATGTACAGAACAGAAAAAGGCTGCCTATCATTTTGAAGAAGAAGAGGTTTTCTCCCTTTAAGGGTTTCCTCATGAAAATATGTCTCTGTGTGTATTTTATGTGTGACTGATGATCTTTACTCTTACTGTCCATATGTTGTATGTTGGTTGATGACACATGAAGAAATCTTAATAATTACTTAAAAGGCATAAAATTGTTTAAGCTTATAAACAACTGATTCACCCCCCCCCCCTCTCAGTTGTTTTAGTATTTCCAACAGATAATGAGGGAAAAAGACCCATGATTGTAGGATGAAACCAGGGAGTTTTCTCAAGGTTCATCTCTTCCATGTAGCTATGAAAGATCATGTTCAAGGGATTTAAGATTTATGTGATCCTTGCGTTAAACGAGAAGGGAGAAGCATAAGGTCTAGAACACCTTCCAGTGGTGAGAGAGTTTGCAGATGTCTTTCCGGAGGAGTTACATGGGATGCCATCGGAGAGGGAATTGGAGTTTACCATAGACCTAAAAATGGGGACTGAACTAATAGTGAGAACGCGTTATTGTATGTCAACCCTGAAGTTACAGTTGTTGAGAATGAAACTAAAGGAGTTGTTGGACCTAGGACATATACGTCTGAGTGTGTCACCATGGGGTGGACCTATTATTTTCATATGAAAGAAGGATGGGTCATGGAGTCTCTTCATTTCCTACCTTCAATTGAATAAGGCAATGATCAAGAATCAATATCTCTTTCCGAGGATTGATGATTGGTTCGATCAGGTGAAGGGTGCGATGGTGTTTTCAAGGATCGATTTGCGATCAAGGTATCACCAGTTACAGATCAAGGGGATGACATCCCTAATATCACCTTTAAGACAATTTTTAGACATTATGAGTTTACTATTTTACCGTTGGACTGACAAATGCCCCTGGGGTATTTATGAGTTTGATGAACAAGGTGTTCTGCGAGTACTTGGAAAAGTTCGTCCAAGTATTCATTGACGATATTCTGATTTACTCTTGGACGAAGAAGGATCATGAAAAGAACTTGCGCTTGGTACTACAATGTCTACGAGAGAACAAATTGTATGGGAAATTGTCTAAAGTCTCATTTTATCAATAAAAGATTCACTACTTAGGGCATGTCATCTCCGACGAAGGTATCGTCATGGATCCAACAAAGGTTGAGGTTATTTTGGAATGTCTTGCACCAACGAATGTCCCAAGAGTGAATAGCTTCATGAGTTTATAAGGATACTATCAACTATTCATTGAGGGATTTTTGAAGATAGAAAATCCGATTGCGGAATTACATAAGAAGAACAAGAAGTTTGTTGGGACCGACAAATGCGCGGAAGCATTTCGGAGGCTCAAAGAGCTGCTGACAAAGAAAACAATACTAAATGTCCCTGACATGGACGTGGAATTCTTGGTGTAAACTAATGCATCCAAGGAAGGCTTAGGCGGATTCTTGATGTAAGACGGTCGGGTGATTGCTTACATTTAGAGGAATTTGAGAAGGCATGAGGAGGACTATGCAATGCATGATTTGGATTTGTTAGCAATTGTTTATGCCTTGAAGGTTTGGATACACTACCTTGTTGGAAAAATTTTGAACTAAATACGGACCACTATGGACTACAACACATCTTTACGCAAGGCGATTTGAATGCGTGATAATGGAGTTGGTCAGAATTGCTTAGTGGGTACGATTTTGAGATTTATTACATAAAAGTAACAGTGAGTCAAGTGGCAAATGAATTGAGTTGGAGACCTCACATCTTTTCGGTGTTGCCTCTTCAGATGAAACTATGTGAAAATATTCTAACTTTATAGCGCGATGATGTCTAGTACATAGATCGCAAGTATTTTATCAGACAAAACACAATGATGGTACCAAGATTTGAAGGATTTACGTTGGACGACGATGGACTACTGATATTTAAAAATTGAATTTACATACCACTAAATGACAAGTGGAGGAGTTTTATACTAAAAGAGGCTCATAGAGTAGTGTACATGGCTCACTCGGGAGTCACGAAGATGAGGGTGGACCTTAAACCCTTATTCTTTTGGAAAAGAATGAAGGTAAACATAGTCAACTATGTGGCCAGATGTCTAGAATATTAGCAGGTCAAATATGAACATAAACATCCAATATGATTACTACAACCACACACTATTCCAGAATCAAAATGGGAGGTCATTTCGATAAATTTCATTGTTGGATTCCCACTGACAACAAGGAGACATGACTCGATTTTTTTTGTGGTAATTGACACTTTGACGAAGAGTGATCATTTTATTCCTATGCGTACGACGTATCAAGCACCTGACATAGCTAGTGTTTTCATCAGTGAGATCGTGGGGCTGGATGGCGTACCTAAGAGGATTATATCCGATTGAGGATCGATGTTTATTGGACGATTTTGGACTAGTTTCCAAGAGGACTTGGGAGCCCAACTTAACCTTATCACTGCATATCACCTGGAGACTGACGGGAAGACTGAATGAATGAACCAGACCTTGGAAGACATCTTGCACATGTACATGATGGACCAATAGAAGCGTTGGGAAGAATTCTTGCCCCTGGTAGAATTCTCTTATAACAACAATTACCAAAGCACAATTAAGATGGATCCCTTCGAGTTTCTTTATGGGAGACCATGTCAGACGCCTTGAGTTGGGATTGGCTTGAGAATAGGGTCCTGGTGGGACCGGAAGTGATCTAATAAATGGAATATTAAATGCAAACTATAAGACAAATGATCAAGGAAATTGATAGAAGAGTTATGTTGATGCGCGTCGTGTTGACCGTAGTTACGATGTGGTGATCGAGTATTTTGTGGCTGAAATCGCATAAGAGTTTTATCAATTTGGAAAAGGGGATAAAATATCTCCTAGGTTCATGGGATCCTACGATATTATGGAAAAGAGAGGCCCATGGCCTTTTGACTAGCCTTTCCTGATTCTTGGGGTGTATGCAAAATGTCTTTCACGTCTTTGTTTGAGACATTATGATTAGTGATCCTACACATGTTTTGACTTGAGCACCTTGCGGGTGTTGGATGAGGGTGCACTCACGTCTGAGCCGACCTGCATCCTGGATCATCGCATTTGACAACTACAGTGTTGAACAATAGATGAGGTCAAGGTCCAGAGGGACCACTATAGTCCACACTTGGAAACCTTGAAGGACGCATATGATATGCACCAACAGTTTCCAATTTGTTGAATAGATAAACTTATGATATTGTGATACACGTTATTTTTTCACTTTTGCTATGAAACTTTGGGACGAAGTTTAGACCAAGAGGGGGTGTATGTAACATCCCACTCTCACCTGAGCGAACTCATTCTTTGAGGACACTTTCTTGCAAGTGATACAAATTATTATACTATTGGCTGCTGATTATGATTATGAGGCATTATGGATATGATTATTGCTATTTTGTTGTATTGACTTAGACAGGTTCTATTGACTCGGTTCTCATGAGTGTGCAGGATGTTGGACATCGAGGATGCAAAGGCATCGATGACACCCTTGGACTCCAAATCGAGTGAGGGAGTGGACTATTGGGTTTTATTTTTGTATATATGACATATGTGTATTTGATTAGATGTTATGATTATGGATCTCATTTTGAACATGATTAGTTGATGATGTAGGCTGACGATAGCTTGCTGACCAGACCCACATGTGGAGTAGAGGGGTCACACACGACTATGAGAGATGTTGACGGAGAGGTGTGGAAAAAAACCCTACCAAAACCTACTAGCACTTCCTCCATGTCTCGAACTATAGGTTAAACAACTACCTAGTTCGAGAAGACCCACGATGCCATGAGGGAAGACTGCGAGATTTGCTCATGATGATTCTAAGGGGCACACAATAAGGAAGGGGCCTTATTACTTAGAGGCCCTTAGTTTCCCACAAGATCACGTGGCAGAGTATTGACTTCATGGGTTTTTATGTCTACCAAGTTAGTCAAGAGGCGAGTGGCACCTTTGGAGCACATAGTGCGTCCTAAAGGGCACGTCGTGCAAGGGAAACAAAATGAGGCGAGTGGCACCCTTGGAGCACATAATGCATCTTGAAGGGCACATCGCGCAAGGGAAACAAAAAGAGGTGAGTGGCACCCTTGGAGCACCTAGTGTGTCCTGAAGGGCACGTCGCATTGTTAAATATTAAGATAATAAACCTAGATGGCCTTAGAACGAATAACGGGATAAGAAAGATTTAAAAACAATTTCCCTAATAAAATTTTGCCCATCCTCGTAAATTTAAAATCTAGGTCTAAAGTAATACTTGCGGTAAAATAATAATAATAATAATAATAATAATAGTCATTAAACATGTGACGAAAAGGGGGTAAGAAACTCGATTAAATTATTAAAATCAAATTATTGAGGGATTTAAAATTTTAAAAGGGAAATGATTTTTTTGTTACACATGCTAATTAAAATTTATTAATTAAAAAGAAAAAAGGGGGAAAAGATAATTTTCTACACTTACTAATTGAGTTTAAATAAAAAGGGAAAGAGGGAAATTTAAAAGAATTAGGAAATTAAGGGAAAAGGGGGAAACATAAAGAAAAAGGGAAACATAAGGAAAACGGAGAATGACCAATTTAGCAAGGAATCTGGCCTTTAAGAACTTTCTAAATTGAACTCAACTAGTAAATTAGTAAGGGGGAAAGTCATTAAATTGTGTAAGGTAATATGGGAACACCTAGGAGTGATTCTAGGAATTCTTTTAGGTGGGTGAGGGAACTAGGAGTAATTAAAAAATTAATGAAACTAATTTCTAGTGCAACGAAGGGGATGGGTGACACATGTACGGGGAGGATTTTTCTGAATTAAATTATTGAACAAAAAATTAAATGGGAATTTGTGAAAGAAGTGACTGAGAAATTCTATATAAAGGAGGGAGGAGGAGAAGGATGGATCTCTTCTTTCATGTGTAACGTTACGCTACAAAATTTTAGACTTGACTGACTTAGCTTGTGGGAGTTGGGATACCTAGCTCGATGAGGAGTGGTAGCTTAGCCTTGTGAGGTGAGTTGGGAGATACCTGATCTCTCATTTAGTGTGTGAGGCTCGGGGGGCTAAGGGGGAAGAAGAGTAACTCTAGTGTTGGCTTGGAGGTACCGGTGAAGTCTCATCGTTTGGCAAGTGGGAGCTGCACGAAGATGAAAGTGGACCATAAAACCTTATTCTTATGGAAAGGAATGAAGGCAAACATATTCAACTATGTGGCCATATGTCTAGAATGTCAACAGGTAAAAGATGAACATAGACATCCAATAGGATTACTACAACCACACGCTATTCCCGAATCGAAATGGGAGGTTATTTCGATGGATTTCATTGTTGTATTTCCACTGACGACAAGGAGACACAACTCCATTTTATTTTTGGTAATCGACACTCTGACAAAGAGTGCTCATTTTATTCCTATGTGTACGATGTATGAGGCACCTAAAATAGTTATGGTTTTCATCAGTGAGAATGTGAGGCTACATGGCGTACCTAAGAGGATTATAACCGATCGAGGATTGATGTTTACTAGACAATTTTGGACTAGTTTGCAAGAGGCCTTGGGATCCCAACTTAACCTTAGCACTACATATCACCCAAATACTGATGGGAAGACTGAATGAACGAAACAGACCTTGGAAGACATGTTCCACATGTACATGATGGACCAACATAAGTGTTGGGAAGAATTCTTTCCCCTGGTAGAATTCGCTTATAACAACAATTACCAAAGGACCATTAATATGGAACCCTTCAAGTTTCTTTATGTGCGACCGTGTCAGATGCCTTAAGTTGGGATCGACTTGAGGATAGGGTCTTAGTGGGACTATAAGCGATCCAATAAATAGAATATTAAATGAAAACTATAAGACAAAGGATTAAGGAAGCGCATGATCGATAGAAGAGTTATGTCGATGTGCATCATGTCGAACATAATTACGATGTCGCAATTGATTATTTTGTGGCCAAAACTACATAAGAGTTCGATCAAGTTTGTAAAAGGGGCTAAACTATCTCCTAGGTTCATGGTATCCTATGAGATTGTGGAAAAGAGAGGCCCGTTGCCTTTTGACTAGCCTTCTTTGATTCTTGAGGTGTATGCACAATGTCTTTCACGTCTCTATATGATACATTAAGATTAGTGATTTTACACATGTTTTGACTTGAGAACCTTGCATGTGTCGAATGAGGGTGTGCTCACGGTTGATTCGATCCACATCCTAGATCATCGCATTTGACATCTATGCCGTCGAACAGTAGATGAGGTCAAGGTCCAGAGGGACCACTATAGTCTGCACTCGGCGACCTCGGAGGACACATATGATATGCACCAACAGTTTCCATTTTTGTTGAATAGATAGACTTATGATACTGTGATACACATTATTTTTGCACTTTTACTGTGAAACTTCGGGACGAAGTTTAGACCAAGGGGTGTATGTAACATCCCACTCTTTCACGCACTGAGTGAACTTATTCTTTGAGTACACTTGCTTGCAAGTGATCCGGATTATTATACTAATGGTTGTTGAATATGATTATGATGAATTATGGATGTGATTATTGTTATTTTGTTGTATTGACTTAGACAAGTGCTACTGAATCGGTTCTCCTAAGTGTGCAGGATTTGGACCTCGAGGATGTAGAGGCATTGATGAAACCCTTGGAATCTTGATTGAGTCAGGGAGTGGACTATTGGGTTTTATTGTTGTATATATGACATATGTGCATATGATTAGATGTTATGATTATGGATCTCATTTCTGACATGATTCTTTGATGATGCAGGCTGACAATAACTTACTGACCGAACTAACATGTGGAGTAGAGGGGTCATGCATGAATACCAAATACATTGAGGGAGAGGTGTGGATAGCAACCCTGCCATAGCCTACTAGCACTTCCATCGTGGCTCGAACTGTAGGTTAAACAACTACCTAGTTCGATAACACCCATGATGTCCTAAGGGTAGACTATGATAGTCACTCACGATGATTCTAAGGGGTGCACAATAAGGCAGAGGTCTTATTCCTTCGAGGTCCTTAGTCTCCCACAAGATCACCTGGCAGAGTATTGACTCCAGGTTTTTTTTATGTCTACCTAGTTAGTCAAGAGGTGAGTGGCACCCTTGGAGCATGTAGTGCATCCTAAAGGGAACGTTGCATAAGGGAAATAGAATGAGGTGAGTGGCACCCTTGGAGCACGTAGTGCATCCTGAAGGGCACGTTGCGCAAGGGAAACAAGGTGAGGCGAGTGACACCCTTGGAGCACCTAGTGCATCCTGAAGGGAACGTCATGTTGTTAACTAATAAGAGAATAAACCTAGATGGCCTTAGAATGAACAACGTGATAAGAAATATTTAAAAACAATTTCCCTAATAAAATGTCACCTAGCCTCGGAAATTTAAAATCTAGGTCTAAAGTTATACATGTGGTAAAAAAATTTAATTTAATAATAATAATTATCATTAAACATGTGACGAAAATGGGGTAAGAAACTTGATTAAATTATTCAAATCAAATTATTGATGGATTTAAAATTTTAAAAGGGAAATGATTGTTTTGTTACACATGCTAATTAAAATTTATTAATTAAAAAGAAAAAGGGGAAAAAGATAATTTTCTACACTTACTAATTGAGTTTAGATAAAAAGGGAAAGAGGAAAATTTAAAAGAATTAGGAAACTAAGGGAAAAGGGGGAAACATAAAGAAAAAAGTGAAACATAAGGAAAAAGAAGAATGACCAACTTAGCAAGTAATATTTCCTTTAAGAACTTTCTAAATTGAACTCAACTAGTAAATTAGTAAGGGGGAAAGTCATTAAATTGTGTAAGGGAATATTTAGACACCTAGGAGCAATTCGAGGAATGCTTTTAGGTGGGTGAGGGAAATAGGAGTAATTAAAAAATTAATGAAATTAATTTTTCGTGCAACTAAGAGGATGGGTGACACATGTATGGGGAAGATTTTTCTGAATTAAATTATTGAACAATAAATTAAATGGGAATTTGGGAAAGAATTGACTGAGAAATTCTATATAAAGGAGGGAGGAGGAGAAGGTTGGATATCCTCTATCATGAGTAGTGTTACACTGCATAATTTTAGACTTGAATGACTTAGCTTGTGGGAGTTGGGATACCCAACTTGGTGAGGAGTGGTAGCTCGGCCTTGCGAGGCGAGATGGGAGCTAGTTGATATATGGTTCAGTGTGTGAGGCCCCTTTGTGGCTCAGGGGGATAAGGGGGAAGAAGAGTACCGATAGCGTTGGCTGGGAGGTACCGGTAAAGTCTCATCGGTCGACAAGCGGGAGCTGCATGGAGCGCACGGGAGAATGACTCAGAGCGGACAACTTGAGCTACGATACACTTACTTTTATTCTGCATGGTAGATTATTATTGACCTTACACTTTCAATTATGTACTTTTAACTATGTAAAGAAGGTGTTGGACTTAGAATTTTAATCCAGAAGTTAATTTCCCCATAGCCTTAAGCTCGCTTCTTGACTTGATTCTCTTGGCATTCGATCCATGAATGTTGAGAATGTCCTTTCGGTTTTGTTGATCTATTGTGAAGAGTTGTGCTTTTACTTCGTCCTCATCCCTAGTTCGTCAATCCATGCCTGAGCAGTCGGCTATGAGCCGAATCGACGGTCTTCACTTCAGTGTATAGTGACCTATAGATTCTAATGCCCTTCTTTTCTATGCGTGGATAGTGAGAAAAGGATGGGTTTCCCAGTGATCTGCCCAGGTTGATTTCCATGACCGAGTGCTTGGTCTTGTGCTTTCTTGTGATTAATTTTTATGCCTTGAATGATTCATTTCTGAACGGTTACCTTCTGTGTTTTCCATGTGAATGTATATCTCTGCATTAAACCCCCTTATCTCTACATTTTCGGTTATGGATATTCTATGCGATTTTCTTATCAATTCCCAGCTTTGAATGGAAGAATCTCAGCGTTTCCCATTGAATGAAAGTGTTTCTTTTTCTTAAACTTGTGACTCTAATTAAATTCATTTCTTGACAGTTACCCATTGTATGACGACGCTCTTTTACCTCTTATTGGCTGTGAAATGAGTAAGCCATTACATTGATTACGATTTTATATAGCCATTGTGCATTATAGAGATTGTGTGTCGATTTTATTTTTACCATTCATTACCCTACGATTATAATGTGTTTTAACTGAGAACTAAACCATATCACTTGTGACAGCATTTACCTGAATGCCTACTACTCAATGTTTACTCTAATTCCTGACAACAAATTGTTACAAACAATTTCTGCATTTTCACCTATGGAAGATAGACAACGTTTTTGATTCAACGCTTTTACCTGTGAAGTATAGACAACTTGTATTTTAATTTCATATTTCTTTAAGTGCATGATAGACATTGTTTACTTTATGTGAAATATAGAAGGATAAGACAACGATTTGTATGTGTCCACGTTTTTCTTATATATGGGAATGGCATTGACTTGAGTATTAGGTAGTGATTTATTTAGTGACAACAATTATTTAGGCAACAATTATAGACGGTGGTTATAAATTATGGACAACCATTTTTGGTGTGCGACTGTATAAATGAGAAATTCAGTGATGGGAGATTTTTATATTGTTAGATAACCAGTCAAAATATCCTTCACACAACAACTTCATTTTTCTACCCAGCAAAGTCACCCAGTTTTTAACTCAACATTAATGTTAATCCATTGAATGTGTATTATCATGATATATAACAACAATTATATATATATGATGAAAACATTTTATAGAGTTGACAACGATTTTCATTTGAAGGAGAATTATGTGACTGTAAATTTAACTACATTAATTGTGGCTACGAATTCAAATTGAGCAAAGTGTGTCTACGTCCATTTTGATGTGTGTCTACCATTGAATACCCTTTGTCATCGTTTTATACTTTTTGGACAACATCAACCTGCATGTTGGTTTACACAACAAATTATGGCATTAGTGGGAAGCCAACTGTTAAATTTTTTAGTAAACAACGACCCCACCAATCTCAGGGATAGAAAATCGTGATTTTGACAGAGTTTCTTTTAATTACTGGATAACGAATTTATTTGCTTGATTGTTGTGAGTGGTCGCGAATGGTTTGTTTCTTTTGACAAGGAAACCGCTTAAGTTAGAACTTGATTTCCATGTTGATGAATGTGTGATGAGGGGTTGTATAATTGCAGTAATAGATAGTGATTTCCTCTTTCAGCGACTGTGCCATTGTTGTGGTAGTAAAAGGTGGTGTAACATGTTGTGTGCATGACAACGTTTCCTTTTATGGGCATCAATATTGTGATTGATAAATTGATAGGGTTCAAGGTTAATGTTTATTGCTTGAAGTTAATCTTTACATGAGATTGTTAAATTAATAATGTTTAAGGTTAAGGTTTAATATGTAACGGAATGCTTACAAGAGATTGTTAAATCGATAACGTTTAAATTTAATGTTAATACTTATAGTTAATTCTTGTATGTGATTATTCAATCGATATTTGTTGCATCAAGACAAATATAGCTACAATGGAATTGAGATTATAGTTACAATAAACCCTTGGATTTGGATTTAGTTATATTGAGATATTGTTGAATTTAGTTCTAACATTTGAAATTGGAATTGGTTACAAGGAACTATTTTTGAATAAAAAATTTAATATGTAAAGATTGAGGTAATCAAGGTGTCACCAGGAAATAACTAGTACATGCTAGAGAATATACTTCTCACTATGTGAACCTGGAACATAGTTACCAACTTAATGAGAACTGTGACCTCAAAACGAGAACTCTGGCCCAAAAAACCCATATTTTTCCAAAAAAAAACATGAAAATCAACCCCTAAATCAAAAAGTGGTGCTACCGGTAGCACCATTTTTTCAAATGGGATCACAATTACAACATTTTTCAAACATGGACTTTAAAACTCATACAATAGATTAGAAAAACCTTCAAATTGACACCTAAATAAGAAAATGATGTTACGATTTTTTTTTTTTTTTCAAAACATTAAATTTATAGATATTTTGAAATTGTACTTTTAGCAGTCGGTACCATTAAAACCAAAACCTCAAAATCAACCATCAAATTGAAATGTACTACTACCGGTAGCACCCATTTTAAATTTGGGGTATTAAAATGACATTTTTTTAAAGTGGTAATCAAAATCATCCTTACTACAAACAAAATCATCAAATAAACCTTTAAATACTAACTTTTAAAATCTTAGTTTATCACTCCAAACACAACATAATACATAATACCATAAAAACAATACATTTAAAAATATATAATCGAAACCCAAATTTGGAAAGAAAAAAACATTAAAAAAAAGGTGGATAAAAACAAAAACTAAAAAAAATTGAAATTTTTTTAAAATTTTCCCAAGAAAACAATAATTTCTAAAATATGTATATTTGTTTTTGAAAAAAAATAGTAAAAAATCCATTAAAACGTAAAATAATATATAAAAATATATAATAAAAAAAACAAAAAAAATATTAAATTCATGTCAAAATTAAAAAATAAATAAAAAACTAAAAAAAATTAATTGCAAATTTAAAAAGAAGCAATATATATAACTATATAATATAGTGTTATATAATAATATAAATATAATATATTTATATTATTATATAACTATATATAATATAGTTATATATTATATAACTATATTATATATAGTTATATAATAATATAAATATAATATAGTTATATTATTACGGAAAGATTTACGTTGAATGAGGGTCATGTGCCATTCCGGGCATCGCCCCAGCCCCGTGTGGGCAAGGGCCAGGTCCGATGGGTGCTATGGGACTTGGCCCTTGCCCACATGGGGGCTGGGGCGATGCTCGCAATGGCCCGCGGCTCTCAGTTACACTCAACGAATACATTTTGGGTTGTTTTGGTGCTTGTGTATTGTTCAGGCTCTTCCATTATTTCATATAGTGTATGCCCGCGAGTCTGGGCGTGTGGATTCATCTTTGTGTGTGATCGCAGGAGTGAGTGGGTGATGTGTATGTGGATCCGTTGCGCATTATGTGGAATCTTTGAGTATGGTGGATAAGATGGATAAAGTACAATCGTTAGGTCGCTATATTAGACTATAATAGCACCAATTGTCTATATATTAAGGCTTCATCCCACTTGCTTGGACAGTCTTGACCTCATTTAGTTATTTGACAAGTATATAACCTATATTATATCTATTTATTAGCATCCATTTTCTTTATTGGTCCATTCTATCACCCATACATGTACAATTTAGTGATCCGCTGATAAAACATGTTTGTTGATAAGACTTGTTTATTGGCCATAAGTTTATATATAGTTATATTAACTATATATAATACAGTTATATAATATAGTTATATTAACTATATATAATATAGCTATATAGATTGTTTTTTTTTTAATTTGCAATTAAATTTTTATATTATATAGATTAGTTTTTTTTTTTTAATTTTAATATTTTGTTAATATATATTTTTTCTTCGAATTCTGATATGATTTTAGTAATTTTTCTTTTTTTTTCATATCAAGTGTCTTAACGTTAATGTCAACCTTAATTTCAGTGTCTTAAGGTTAGAATTCCCAACTAAAATTACTTTTTTTATTTTTAAAAGTTCTAAAATATCCTTTGGTAAATTAATAAACATACATATATTGTAATAAAGAAGATTTAGTGTGTAATAAGTAGTTTAGAAAGAAAATCAACAAGAATGGACATCTAAATAATTAAAATAATGAATTAATTTTAAAATATAAAATGAAAGAATTTTTTTTGTGCTTAAAATTATTATATTATTAATTTTTTGTTTTGAATTTTAATTAATTTCCATTTTTTAATAAAACTTTTAATTTTTTTTGTAACTTAATATTTTTTAAAGATTTTTATTATTATTATTTTTTTTAATTTTGTATTAAATTACTGTTTTAATTTGTTTATATATATATATATATA
>ML777603.1:971818-981954 GCA_009831015.1 Picea engelmannii | reverse complement strand
TTGGTAATTATATAAATTCTCTTTAAATTTATTTTTTTTTCTTTTTAAATTTAACTCTTTTATTTTTCTTAATTTTTTTTTTTAATTTTAATTTATAAAAAAAAACCAATTATATTTTTTTTGCTAAATGTTTTAAAATAGTGTTATTTAACTACAATGATTTTCTATCTATTAAAGTAAAGGTAAAAAATGTGTTAAAAATGATATTTTTCAGTATATTTTAAAAAATGTAAATGGTAAAAAATATTTTGAGATTGAAAGAAGCATTGAAAAATGACTAAAAACACTGTTGATAAAAAAAAAATAATAAATAAAATAAAATAAACAAATGAAAATAAATGAAAAAACAAGCATTTAAAAAAAGAAGTGGAAATATTATGTATGAGAAAATTTAAAATATCAAAAAACCACCTAAAAACGGAATTGGGTGCTACCGGTAGCACCATTTTTAAAAACAGGGTAAAAAACTTGACCCCCCAAAAAACGAGAACTCTGTAGAGTTCTCGTTAAGTTGGTAACTATGTTCTGGCATATTCATATTCACCCTCCTCATTACAATAGTGTTATTAATGATCATGATAAGGGCTTATGCTAATTCTCCTTTGCAGTGCAAACCAAACAAGTAGTTATCCCTTCAATGGTAAACAAGGATCAGTTTATAGAGCGCATGACTTATGTGGTTCTAAGAATTTAATGTGATGTACGAATGTTATAATAATCAGATCTCCTTGTGTCATAGTCGTCTGGTTGTCTTTTTGAGTGGGGGCTATGATTAGTCATCATGTGTTTAGATAATTAACTTGATATCCTAGCGCATCGATTCCAACTTGTGTTGAGGGTCTAGTTCTGTTGTTGCACCAGGGTTATTGTCATGCCTATCACCTTGGGATGGCATTATCTCTGATGAAGGGATCATGGAATGCCCTATTGGATAGAGGCTAATGACAACTTGGCCAAAGTCTATGCTTTCCATTGTGGGTGTTGTTGATCGTTGTAGTTGTTGTTGGTGCTTGGGACGTAATGCCTTCATGTGTATGGTTTCATGCCAATGAGATTCTATTTACTGTTTGTTGAGGTCGTTGTGTCGGGATGATGGATGTTTTCCTTAGGCTTGTAGGAATTGACATGTTTGTGTTGGGCGGGTAGTCGTTTCTATTTGTTGACTTATGCATGTTTCGCCCAGTTGCTCTTTGTGCTAGTGTGTGGAGTCGTAGTTGTCGGTTGTTTGATCTGTGTGCTTGTGTTCATTGTTAGGTTGTGTAGTTCTACTATTGTCATCGTTTCCTTCCTTCGTAAAGAAAAAAAAAATATTTTTACTTTTTGCTTCGCTTGTAGTCATAGCGTTGAGGTCATTACATATGAGATGTATATAAAGCACTTAAATGTTGAAATTTATTTTGTATGTAGTTTAGGAGTTTTTAAGCAAGTGGTCATTGAGATTTGGCTCTCACCAATAACTTATATGCTTATTAAATGGAAAATTATTTGATTAGTTTATGAAGTTAAAGTCAAAGGTGATTTTAAGAACCCCCCCGAAATTTATGTATAATAAATGGGCGAATCCCCCTGATACATAGGAAAAATTGAAGGCTATTTTATCAACAATATAATATGTGTGTATAATTTTTTGGTGAATCTTCTAGTCAATTATATAATCTTGTAAAAATTTTGGCAAATATTTCACTGAACTATAAACTCTTGTAAAATCCCGACGAATCTTTCATTGAATTATAAAACCTTGTAAAGTCTTGGCGAATTTTTTGATAAAGTATAAAACCATATATAATAATATAAATGTATTCATTAAACTGTAATATACTCGTTTTACATATTTGGAAAAAGAAACATGATTTTTCCATATTCTAGACGATGTTGCAAGCATTAGCGGTTATGTCTGTCAAGGTTCTCATTGTACACTCTTGCATATCCGTCTATCAGTTTTGATGATATATAAATGAGAGATTAAGTCATAGCCATTGATCTCAATAAATCAATATCAGATATTGATCGTTGATCACTTTGGAGATAGGGTTTTAGTCATTACGGGATTATAAAATCATATCTAAGGAGGGTGAGAGGCATAAAATGAATGCATGGGAGCAAGAGGGAGTCTTGCTCATGGAATTGTGTCTGAGTGGGCACGGTGACGAAAGCATGTAGGGGGAAATGAGGGAGATATCATCCATGTGGGATAGGCTATCAACTGCAACATTGTAATTCCTCTAATGGGTCATTATCCTAGGATAGGAACTCAGGATTTTATTTAATAAATTAAAACTCAGAACCGGTTTTCCCGAAAGGGTTTTTCCAGGGGTGTTTAACCAAATCTCATGTGAAAATGTGTTTGGTTTCTGTGTTGTTATTCCTCTTGTATTTTCGTTGAAATCCTAGTTGTTCTAATAATTAATAAATAGAGTTTATTTGGATTTTTAGTCATGTGTCGGGTTTAATAGGAAATTCAACACACTTCATGTGATGTGGGGTACATGGTGAAACCCTATCCCTTTGTTGTATCCTAGATTGTTTTGGTTTATTGAAAATTGGAAAAATTACTATAGGTGGATGATTGTACTCAAAATATATGGTAGAGGAGGCACACTTCTTATGGAGGAACTTGGAAGTTGTTTTATGTGGCATTGACATTTTCTACATGGCACACATGTTGATGAGGATGATACCTTGGCATAGGATGTGGAGTTATATTGTGGAGGATCACTAAGCACTAGGAGGAAGGGTGATTTTCCCTAGGAGAATCGATACCACATGGCATAATGTTGAGTACATTTTTATGCTTCCTTTTCACTCTATAAACTATACTTTTGCCTCCAAAACCATCCATTTTGCCTCCATTTCATTTCATATTTTCCATAAAAAAGCTTATGCAAGGTACATTTATCATTCTTTAGCTTAAGAATTGAGTTTTCAAATTTTTGGCATTAAAATTGAAAATTTATCAGAAATTAGAGGATTTGACTAAATCTCGCAATTGCTCCTAGGTTCGTGTACTTGCAGGACATTTGGGTGAAATATGAGACTTGGGTCATGATCCTTGATGTATAAGGATGGATGGTTAGCTATCATCTTCGAAATCTTAGCCTTCCAGGTGTTTGGTCAACGCTGGTCAAACAGGGCCACTTCAACAAAAAATACCCTGTTTTAGCCTAAAATCATGGATAGTTTTAGATTTTCTTGGGATTTGTTCATATTTTATGGATATAAAGGGGGTATTCAACCTTCCTAGCATATATTATGGATCTGATCATGATCTTTAGGATATTTATTAGCATTATTAGTTTCAAAAATCTTGTATAAATACTCTAAGGCATAGACTAGTATGACACCCTTGGATGTGAATGAAGAAACGTTGGAATTTGCAATCTTGAGATCAGTTCTGCGTTTTGTTTTTGATAATGATTATGATATGATGATGTGAATGTTTTTGGAAGCTCCTTCTTAGCTGAGACAACTCAAGTGTACAACTAAAGCATTGGAGGGCCCCGTTTGCCAAACTAGTACACTCTTCCTTTATGTTCATTTCAAGTAATCTTTGATACATGTTTTAGATCAGATCTTCCTGTAGATGAGTTTATTCTTTTCTGTAGTTAGATGAATTCCATAGTTAAGTAATATGCTTAATGTTTCTAAGCCTTACTCATGTTGTGAATGATTTCTTGAATAAGAATTCAATGTGTGGTTTGGTTTCAAGCATTAGGATAATCATAAATGCTTTTTGAGTTATTTATGCTTTCGGTACTTTTGATTTAATAAGAATTGGTGATAATTGCAAATGAATGAAAGAAGACAATGAATGCATCTCTTGAATAAGAGTTTTGTCTTTCTAGCATTGATAAGCCTTAGAACTAGTTCGAATATCTTTTTGAATACTTACTATTTAGGAAAACATTTGATGATTACTGTTATGAGATCTATGAATAGGACTTATGAACAAAATCTTAGCATCTCTTCTATATTCATCTCTTATAATAGGTTTTGGTTTATTCCCATTAAAGAATAAAAGTTATCTCTAAATCCATACATTTTGGATGTGCCTCTAAGTCTTACAAACAACATATTGACAATAATTTTCACTCTAATTTACATCAGTAGATTGGAGCCTAACATTTTGGCATCGTTGCTGGGGAGGCACATTTAGAGATAGGATTTATATAACAAATAAAAAAAACATAGAATAGAATTGATTTTAAGTTATGTTTCTTTATGTCTAAACTTAGGGATGATAAAGGAAGATTTTTAAACCCCCCCCCCCAAAAAAAAAAAAACTAATCAACCATCTGTAGGAGCAGGAACATCTACAAATTAAAAATACGAATCTACCACACCAACTGCTAGAAAAATCACTTTGGAAGAATTAGAAGAAAAACAACGTTCAGGACAAAGGTTAACTTTCATAGAAAGAAAAGTTCTATTGGCTCATGAGGTAAAGAAGAAACAGTCACAATCAGAAATATCTTCTGTGGGAAAGAAAAAAGAAAAGCAAACTATTTTTGAACAAATAGGATGACCTGTTTTTCCAACAAAAATATTTGATTGTACAACATAAAACTTCTTTTCAATGTTAGAAACCGATAGACAAGAAAGGGAGAGAATGGAAAGGGAATTATAAAGGAAAATAAATGAAGAAAGAGGAAGGAAAGAATGAGAGGATAGAGAATCACATCGAGAAGAAACACAAGGAGGAGGAAATGATCAAGAGGAGGAAGTAGAACATACTACATTTGCATTTCCTATCGTTGATACACCAACTCTCTTAGGAGATGACATAAAAATGAAGAATATTCCTCCCTCTGTTCTTCCAAATTTCTTTGGTTTGTCTACTGAAGACCCTGATGCTTTCATGTTTGAATTTGACATTGTTTGTCTAACATATGGATATACCAATGATGCTCAAAAACTTCGTTTATTTCCTGCAACTTTGAAAGGTTATGCATTAAAGTGCTTCATGGGGTTGGGAGAAGCAACCATAGTATACTAGGATGACATGAAAAATAAATTTCTTGCTAAATATCAGCCCTACTGTAAGTCCAAAGAATCTAAAGAAGATATCTTTAAAATGTCTCAAAGTGAAGATGAAAGCTTAGAGGAATATCTAGAAAAATTTCTCTATAATATGCACAAATCTAAGAAATCTAATCTTCCTTTGGATGTCATCCATACTATCTTTTTGAAGGGGATTTCAGATGAAAATTTGGATGATCTTAATTTAATGGGGGCAGGGGATATTTCTCACCTACCTTTGCCAAAAATTGCTAAATTATGTAAGAAATACTCAAGGGGAAAAGCTGAAAGAGGACGAGGACAAAGAGATACTATGACAAAGGCAACTAAATCAATTTCAAATGGTGTTACTAAATAAGAATTAGGGAGTGTGTTTGAGAACTTTAAAACTGATATTATGAACACATTTGGTTCACAAATTGACACATTGAAATCTAAAAAGAAGCAAGAGGAACAAGATCAAGTATTATCCATCTTTTGTCCTAAATGTAGAAAAAAACATGCATTGAGAGATTGTCCTTTAGACAAAACTCAGGTCTGTGGATTGTGTACAGATAACCATGCCACTGATGATTGTCCAAAATTAAAAGAATTTCAAGCTACTCACATAGAATAAGGACAAGGAATGGAATATATTTATTACTTAGCACCAAGAAAGCCTTGGCAGCCACATTTCACAGGTATGTCTAAAAAAATTTCTCCTCAATTCTATCAATAATTTCCTCAAAAATTTCAAAATCCTATTCAAAATTCATGGAATGCACCCATGCCTTGGCAAATTTGGCCTCCTCAGCAGAACCAAAACCAACCTCCTCAAGGTTGGCGAGGGTATGCTCAAGGAAATCATCCATACCAACAACCATATCAGCAACCATACCAACAGCCATATCAACAACCATACCAACAACCATACCAACCTTTTCCTTATCAACAATTCCAGCAGAATCAACCACAAAATTCATATTCTTAGTTATCACAACCCGCACCACAACTAACCCAACCAAAACAACTCTAGCTTCCATCTAATCAACCTTTACCTAGACCAACTCAACTACCATCCCAACCAATCTCCAATCCTAATAATAAAGTGGAAAAATCCATGTATAACATTGATGAAGGACCATCATACTCAATCATTCCTCTTCAAAATATCCACTTAAGGTCTGGAAAATTTTTACCAAAGGATTCTCCTGTTATCATAGAAGAACAAATTGAAAAAGAGGAGATCCCTAGCACAGAAAAGCTACCAATAGAAAATCAAATCCAGAAGAGTTAAACATTAAATACCCAAACACCTCCTTTTCTAGAAAGGTTGGTTAAAGATAAATTACCAATCTCTCTTCTTAAGTTTGATGTCTTAGATGAATTAAAAAATGTCTATGTGAAAATTCCTTTATTGCAAGCTATCAAGGATATCCCAATCTATACAAAAGAAATTAAGGAATTATGTTCAAAGAAAATTAACAAAATAAGGAAAGATCCACGAACAATTAATGTAATTGGAAATCTAGTAGGCCTAATGTCAAATACCATTTCAATTGAAAAATATGTTGACCCAAGGATTCCAATGGTAAAAATAAAAATATTTTTTTTTTCAATCTCTAAAACAATATTTGACTTAGGAGAAACTATCAATGTGATGAAATTAGAGATAATGAGATATTTGAATCTGCAAAATCTTCGACCAACCACTATGGTCCTAGAATTAGTTGATATATCTAAAGTAGTTCCTAAAGGTATACTTGAAGATATTATAGTTTCTTTGGATTCTTGGGAGTATCCAATTGATTTCCTAGTCCTTCAACCAAAATCTAATCTAGGAGGCCATCCATTGATCCTTGGAAGACCTTGGTTGGCCACATTTGATGCTTTCATCGGTTGTAGAACAAGGAATATGATTATCTCACATGGAACTGAAAGGAAACAGATCACACTTTATCCTCCTGCTAAAAAACCTTCTATAATAGATCAATTACCTTGGCTTGATGAAACAAAGAAGCAACATGAAGAAGTAATTCAAACTATCTTAAGTATTAATCATGCCTTTGATTTTAGGGAGGAAAATAATGAAGATCTATTAGACTATTTCATTTCTGAACCAGATATCTTGGAAGAATTAAGAGACACAAAATACATTGCTGCATATGAGATCTTAGGACAAAATTTTCAAGAAAATTGCACAATTCATTCTTTATAGTCAGCATTTAATAACATTTTTCCAGTTATCTCTATGGAAAATACTCAAAGCAATATAATTGAAATTAGTCCTGGGAAATATTTGAATATTGGCACAAAATTTGAACCATCTCAGGAAGAACAATTGATTGCACTATTGAAGAAATATTGTAAAGCATTTGCTTGGGAATATACTGATATGCAGGGGATTCATCCTCAAACATGCACTCATCATATCTACACAGATGATAACATAAGACCTCTCAGAAAACCACAATGAAGAATGAATCCAATATTGAAAGAGGTAGTCAAAGAAGAATTACAAAAACTATTAAAGGTAGGATTCATCTACCCTATCTTTGACAGTCAATGGGTTTCTCCATTAGTTGTTGTACCTAAGAAAAATGGGAAATGGATAATTTGTGGAGACTATATAGAATTGAACAAAGCAACACTTAGAGATCATTTTCCATTACCATTCATAGATCAAGTCTTAGATTCACTAGCTGGGAAAAAATATTTTTCCTTCCTATATGGATTTAGTGGCTATAACCAAATCAATATAGCATTAGAGGATCAGGACAAAACTACTTTTACATGCCCTTGGGGTACATATGCTTATAAGGTATTATCTTTTGGTTTATGTAATGCTCCAACTACTTTTCAAAGAGCAGTCCTGGCCATTTTTGCTGATTTAGTACATGAATTGGTAGAGGTATATATGGATGATTTCTCTATGCATGGTGATTCTTTTGATAAATCCTTGAAAATTTTGGAAAAGGTCCTAATAATATGCATAGAAACAAATTTGTCTCTTAGCAATGAAAAATGTTTTATGATGTTAACTAAAGGAATAGTATTGGGTCATCATATTTCATCATCAAGAATTACATTGGATCCTGCAAAAATACAAATCATTGTAAATCTATCGGAACCAATCAACCAAAAGGATGTGAGAAGTTTTCTTGGATATGCAGGCTATTACCAAAGATTCATTGAAAATTTTAGTAAAATAGTTTTTCCATTATTCGAATTACTTGCAAAAGATATACATTTTCATTAGAATACTAATTGTCAAAATGCCTTTCAGAAGCTCAAAGACAAGCTATCAACAACACCTATCTTAAGAGGGCCTAATTGGGCTTTTCCATTTCACATCTCTACAAATGCATCAGATACTTCAATAGGGGCCTCATTGGGTCAAAAGGAAAATATTATGACTTATGCTATTTACTTCATTAGCAAAAATTTAACCCCTGCAAAGTTGAATTACACAGTCACATAAAAAGAAATGTTGGTAGTAGTACATGCTATGAATAAATTTCGTCATTACATCACAGGTTATGAAGTCTTTATCCATACATATCATTATGCCATAAAATATCTCATGAACAAACCTATTACTAATGGCAGGATAACAAGATGGTTGTTATTGATGCAGGAATTCAACATCATAGTCTTGAATAGACCTAGAAAGAAAAATCAAGTGGTTGATTTCCTATCTCGATTAAAAACCTTTGGTGAGATTTTTCCTATCTCAGATAATTTTCCTGATGAGCACCTATTTGCAATTTCAGTTATAACTCCATGGTATGATGATATAGCCAACTATTTATCATCAGGGATGTTACCTCCTTCTCTCACATCCAAAGAAAAGAAAAAGATAACTAAACAAAGTGCTAGATACACATGGATTGATGGATATCTTTTTTATACAAGATATGACCTCATAATTAGAATATGTGTAAGACAAGATGAGATTTTAGACATATTAAAAGCTTGCCATGATGAACCTTGTGGTGGTCATTTTGCAGATAAGAGGACAGCATACAAAATACTCAATTTGGGGTATTATTGGCCATCCATCTTCAAAGATTCCAAGAAATATGTTCGAAGTTGTGATAGCTGCCAAAGGATGGGAAAGCCACTTCCAATCGATGAGATGCCCCTCAAACCACAAGTTCACATTGAGCCATTTGAAAAATGGGCTCTTGATTTCATTGGTCCAATAAATCCACCATCAAAAGGGAAGCATTACATCTTAGTATGTACTGATTATGTTACAAAGTGGGTGGAAGCCAAAGCATTAGTGAGAGCCAAAGAACAGTTAGTGGTCAACTTCCTCTTTGAAGAAATATTTGTCAGATTTGGAGTACCCCAGGAGATTGTAACATACCAAGGAGCACAGTTTACTTCTAAGATGGTAAAAGACTTAGCAAGAAAATATCAGATCAAGCATCAGAAATCTACACCATATCATCCACAAGAAAATGGACAGGTGGAATCTACTAACAAAACTTTAGAAGCAATCATGACCAAGATAGTCCAAATAAATAGAAAAGATTGGTCAGACAAGCTTCAAGAAGCATTACGGGCATACAAAATCACCTGGAAAAATAGTATTGGGTTCACTCCTTATCAGCTGGTCTATGGTAAGCAAGTTTTGTTACCTATAGAATTTCAACTCCATACTTTTAAACTAGCAACTGATTTAGGAATAGATCTTTCTGAAGCACAAAAAGAGAGGATCATGCAATTAAATCAATTAGAGGAGATGAGACAGGCATCATTTGAACATAAGATTTTGATACAACAACAAAGGGCACATTGGCATGATAAGTACATCAAGAAGAAACAATTTAAAATAGGAGACTGGGCTTTGTTATTTGATTCAAAAATCAAAGATTTCAGAGCTAAATTTACAACTCATTGGCTTGGTCCATATGAGATTGAATAGGTATATGAAAATGGCTCAGTCAAACTACAACAATAGATGATGAGGCAAGCTCATTCATAGTCAATGTACATAGGCTAAAGCTCTACAATAAGCATGTAAACAAGGAAGACTTTCTGAAACAGATATCTCAACAGAATGAGATGGAAGTGTTGGACAGACATAATCATGTGTCTCCTTCACATTCTCCTTAAATATAAATATATATATA
>ML777603.1:949274-964852 GCA_009831015.1 Picea engelmannii | reverse complement strand
TTCTGGGTGTAAGATCCAATTTACAATAATTAGCATAGATCAATTAACTAGTGGATAGATAGACAATGTGTAAAATTATCAGCTCAATATGTCAAACAACTATTAATTTATATGGAAATGACTATGTGTGTGTGGTCATTGATCAGTTTTCAAATATGACCATCTTCACAACCTGCAAGAACAATATGACAGCAACAAATACTACCAAGCTCTTATTCGAACAAGTGTGGGTCCACTTTAGGATACCACACACCATCATATTTGACTAGGATAACAGGTTCCTCAACACATTTTGGTCTATTCGCTGGTCTTTGTTGGACACCAAGCTTACAAAATTCAGTGCTTTCCACCCCCAAACTGACGACCAAACAAAGGTTGTCAATCAGAGGATTGTGCACATCATGCACATGTATAATTCTAAGCATCCACATACATGGGATGCGGGTCTCCCATATGTTCAACATAGTTACAACAAGGCTCTCCATAGCTCCACCGACCATATCCCATTTAAGGTGGGTCTGGGATTCCAACCCTTGGGACCCATTGATGTTGGGATTCCCCTTTCCACCACACAGGAAAACTCTTCCCATGATCAATCTTCGATCGAAAGAGAAACCAGATTCATTGAGAAAATTCAACACATCCACCAACAGGTCCAGGAGATTTTGTAGAAATCTAATGATAAGTGCAATCAACACCATGATCAACACAGGGTACCATGCCAGTTTCAGGTTGGCGACAAAGTTTGGTTACATTTGTAGAAGGAGAATCTCACGGGGCCCCATCGGAAGCTTTGACCACTTCATTATGGGCCTTACACTATCACCAAGGTTGTGGGAAACAATGGTTTTGAGCTCAACACTCCACCCTTCCTTAGCCTGCATCAAGTGTTAAATGTGGACCTCCTTCAACCATATTTTCCACCATTATTGGACACCTCAGAAATCGCAAAACAACTGACACCAACAGAGCTCAACCCTGACTGCAGGGAACAAGCATCCAGTGATTAGATAATGGACACACGGGTCAAGGGCACTCGCCAACAAAGGATCTAAATTTATCACGCTGTCAAGGCAGGGAAACTCCTACACCAAGGAAAGTGGCTCACCCAGGGCCAAATCCAACAGAAGTTTCCTCACTTGATGGGGGAACTCAACATAATGGATACCATTTTTTCCTAAGGGGGGAGGATTGATTTAGGTGGATATCGGTGGCCACCTACCTATTCCATCTGTCTCGTCTCGTCCGTTTTTGTTCAGCACATTCTTCTGTACTTCTTATAATTGTGGGTTCTACACATCTAGGGTTGTCTCAAGCCTCACACAACCTCAAGGTGGATACTGGTGGCCTCTCGCCTAATCCATATAGGAAGATGATGATGATTAACGATAAGTGATTACTTGTAATTTTTTAGAATTTTGTTTCTATGCTTGAAAATCATTAAAAGAAGCTTTCCAAAATCACCATACTTTTATTGAGTTAAGAAGTTAGAAAAGTTAGTAGTGTATAAATTCACAATAAAATATCAAACTTAATTGAATTATCTTAATCTAAAATTTTATAAGATTTAATGAATAACATATATCAAGATAAACAAATATATTAAATATATAAAATGATTATTTTTAAAACTACATTACGCAACATATATTGTCCATTTAAAATGTAATGCATTATTAAATCTAATAAAATAATAATCATATAATAATATCTAATATATTAATTTTATTCATAAAATTATGATAAATATTATTATTGATAATCTTTGTATTTACTCAGATTTAGTAATTAATTAACTCCGTAAAGATAAAATGGGTTAGATTCACGGAATAACAGCAAATATATATATATATATATATATATATATATATATATATGTTTGATTTACCCGGGTGTTTACAAAATAAAATCATAAAAAAATTGAGTTGATTCACATATTAACTCACTAGAAATGTAAAATGTGTTTGATTTACCCAATGTCAACTATCGGTGTTTTCCATGGATATAAGAAACCCGTGTTTGATCTACTGTGCACCCCGTCATGGATGTTTTCCATCTGTCCGCGTAAATGAAACACCTAGTTTGAAATTAAATTTTATGGGTGTTCCGCGGACGCTTGCGTGGAGTGTCGTCGACAATCATATCCAGTTAATCAACAAGTGAAACCCTAATAGTTGAATAATCCTCCTTTCTCTCCGGGTAAAGTAAACCAATCATGGTAGACGAAAGAAATGAATCCTTAAATCTACTCTCAAAGAAGAGGAAGTCATGGGCATCTGATTGCAAGTTCCACTCTTCTTTCCATGCAACATTCATTTGTCCGAAGATATTTCGGAATCCGGAGAGGGCTTATATCCCAAGATCTCGAACAGTGGGTTTGTTTGCCCACGTTTTTAGAAATATTATAAATAGAGGAAGTTGCCTCTGTATGTTGCGTGAGAACACAGTCATTCGTTCATAAAACACGGGCAAAGGGTGGACAGTTCTGGAATTTCTTGAGCATATAAAACGTACACTTATTATTCTCCAAACAGCCGGTAACCTTACCTGTGTGAGAGCGAGGGAGCCCAGACACTAGTTTTTTTGTTGGTTTTATATAGAAATATAACACTAGGGCAGACACTCGGAAAGTCCAGAGACCATATACAGAAATATTCAGCGGATCCATGGCTTCCGAGGGCGATCATAAGAAGCATGAGCTCAGCGGATCCATGGCTTCCGCGGGCGATCATAAGAAGCATGAGCTCAGACTGTTTGGAGTGGATCTCACCCAACAATTGAAGCATGAGCCCAGACTGTTTGGAGTGGGTCTCACCCAACACTACAGTAATTTCAGCCATGATGACCACCCAGTAAAGGCATTTTTAGGAGAAGAAACCCGTGCAAACAAGGAAGGTCATAATGACGTGCCAGAGGGTTCCGCTTCCAAGAGGACAAGCTCCGCCCAGGCCTCTAAAGCTCGCGTCTTTCCTTGCCCCTATTGCTCAAAACAGTTCTACAATTCTAACGCTCTGGGAGGCCATCAGAACGCCCATAAGAAGGAGCGGACTGCAAATAAATCGAATCGGATTCTGAATAGCCTGCCAGATGACTGCTTTCAGTATCCTGTTATAGGGCAGCAGCCTACTCATGCCATGTTCGCTTCCAATCGCAGACTTTCTGACAATTTTGAGTTGCAGAGACTGGAGCTATCAAATACTCAGCCTCACCTTGAGCAGTGGCCACAAAACTTTCACTTCAAATTGGCGTCGGGCTCTTTGCCTTCTGTGAAAAGGGCCATAAATGACGTCGAATTGGCGTCGAGCTGTTTACCGCCAGTGAAAAGGGTCAGAAACGAAGATCCTCAGCAGCACAAAACAAAGGCTGATCGTATGGTTACCCTTAGTACAGAAGATGTGGACCTTGACTTCTCTTTGCATCTTTGAGGAGTTGAAAATTTTATATTCTTTGATTGCATTTTGGAACATTGTCCCTATATTGTTTCCGTTCAAAATTTGAGCTTGCATTCCATTACCCGGACTGGCTATGAAATCTGTAAGTGAACTTCTTAAACATATTCTCTCTTTGTTATGATATATGATATATTCAGTGCACTTCATAGCCATATTCTTTTATATCATATAATCAGCTCTGCTATACATTCATAAACTTGGAAGACCTGGATCTGTGAGAGTACTACACTGTTATACAGAAACGGCGTTTTTATAGTCGCATGATTTATGTGAGCTTTTCCCAAAATGTATATTCATTCTAGATAATCTTAATCTTGAAAATTACCTTGTATATTGGACTTGCTTTAAGCAATTCCAAAAGATATATTCTTTCTGGATAATTTTGAGAATTTACTTGTATATTGGACTTGGTTTAAGCAATTCCAAAAGATGAATAATATCAGATTTGTCATCTTCCATTTTCTTAATAAACAGTATTAGTTTTTAGCATAGATGTAAATCACCTTTAACCTTTCACTTTCTTAATAAACAGTATTAGTTTTTAGCATAGATGTAAATCACCTTTAACCCTTCACTTTTAAGTAGTGTCATTTCAATTGTATATTTATATTTTTTTTTTTTGTAAATAAGAGTGTAACTATATTAAAAGCTTCCAAAATCAGGCCAAAATACAGAGTTATCCAGGTCGCATTTACTGGACTGCTGGACTGCCCCAGCTATGAGGAAACTAGTCCAGCCGGCCCTCTAAGCATTGGTCTATTAAGTCATGAGAAAAATGAAAAAGGGTGCTAAATTGTCTGTGAATTACATTCTAAACCTAGACATTATAAACTTGGACACCTGGACAACTAGACAATGTAAACTTAGACACCTGGCTGATAGCTTGGCCAGGTGGCTGGAAGGTCGTCGGGCCAAGGCTCTTCCTCGATGTACGTTGTCCCGCCGCTCCAATTCTCGTCATCCTCCTGGTTGCGCTCAGCTTCCTTGGCATCGTCCTCGTGCCTCTCCATCTCCCTGCTCATGACTGGTGGGCTTGTCACAGGTTGCTGATCGTCGTTCCCATCGAGCTCGGGGTCTCCCTCTGGGGAAGCATCCTCAGGATCCGGGAACAAGGCATCATGCATGGACGCAAGAATTTGGAGGAATTCTGTCACCTTATCTTCCGTGGCTTCCACATGATAATGCAGATCCGCCACCTCCTGTCGTAGTTCGAAAACTAGGGTGTGCAGTATGGCTAAATTATCCCGGAATTTCTCTTTGTCAAAGGACGCCTGGTGTCGAGGTTCTATTGTACTGGGTCTTCTCTGTTGGGCCTGGTCATGGTCTAAGTTGCTAGCAGAAGTTACGGAGGGCCCAGGATCGTGGAGAAGCCGAAGCAGGGAGATTGGAGTTTTCAGAATGATGGCCATGGAACCGATTTGCGGGGCTTGCAGGTTGATCGGAGAGGAGATTGACTGGTGGCGAGGAGAGGAATCATCTGAAGTTGTGTCTGGAGGAGTAATCGAATGCCATCAAGGCTTCCATGGTGCACCCCGCCGCGGTCTACCTCGTGGCCTCGTCATGTGATGGTCAGTGCAAATTGCAGGAAGAGCAGAGGTCGACGGGCGTAGGGGGAGGATAGGGTCTCGCTCGCACCAGAGGAGAAGAACAGGGTGGAATGCCAGCTTCGGCAGAATGAGCTTAGCTATCAACGAGCAAAGGTGAACCATTTCCATTATAACCCGATGCATTCAAAACTTGCAGCCAAAGGACTACTGCATAAATGCAGCTCGTATCCACTTAAACGCAATTAAATAGAAGGTGGGGTGACGGGCTGTGGCACATGCCCAACATGTGACGCCATGCCACGACGCACAGTACCCTCATCCTCATCCTGCCACGATAGCCCATTTGACACCCCATCCGGGGAGGTATCTACCATTCCAGCTTTGCGAATACATTGCTGTAGAATAGGGTTATTTTGATCCCGGGCTGCATGACAATGTAGGTCTGGGCCTTTCCAGTTGACACCCAAGTTAGCAAGTTCATCAACAACTTGATTTTCCTTCCTGCAGACGTGTGTGGGAATGATGACCTGATTTGGATTAAGTAAACCGGCGATGATCTGCAAGCCATGTGACAGTCTCCAGCTGGGCAAGATACTGTCCGGTTTTGCCCCACTTAAGATGCGCCTCAACAGGCTGACGATAACGTGAGAGTCTCCCTCGGCAATTATCTTTGTATAATTACTTTTGATGGCTTGTTACAGTCCCTTGATGAGTCCCCATAGCTCCGCGACATTATTTGTCGTGTGCCCAAGAGATCTTGCCACTAAGTTGAGGATGTGCCCGTGGTGATTACGAAAGAGCACCCCATACCCTGCTGCGCCCAGGTTGCCTTTAGAGGCCCCGTCGAAATTTAGCTTAACAAAGTCTTCGGGAGGAGGGGACCAGAAAGAGGGGCTTCTCAATGGGTTGGCAGAGGAGTGGGGGAGTGGGAAAGCCTGAGGAGAAGGAAGGGGGGTCCAGTGATGGAGAATAGTGAGCTCTGAGGGGGAGCAAGCGGAGTCTGTGTCTGACCAATTCCTAAGGTGTAGAGTTTCTATGATGTTGCGATAGCAAAGGCTCCAGCACTGTTGCCAGGTGAGAGAGGTGTTTCTGAAGATTCTTCGGTTTCGTTCTTTCCAAGTTTGCCAGAGGATGAAGCCAGGTAGGAGCTTCCAGATGCGATTGAGGATGGGGGATTGGAAGGCCTGATCTCACCAATTCGTGATGGTAGCTAGAATGAAATCCCTGAGTCGGTCTGTAGTATGCATGGTGAGCGCGACATGATCCCATATTTGGGCTGTGTATGGGCAAGTGTTGAGGAGGTGATTCATAGTTTCCTTGGCCTCTCCACATAGAATGCACAAGGAGGGTCCCACAAAACCTCTTTTCAGGAGATTGTCCCAGGTTAGGATGCTTGAGTGGGAGACCAGCCAGAGAAAAAGCGTGATTTTCGGCCAGTGTCTAAGATTCCAGATCTTTCCCCAAATTTTTGAATCAGGGGGAGGGTTTGACCGAGATTTTATCTGATAGGCTTCCCTCGTGCTAAAGAATCCTTGAGGCCGATAGCCCCAACGAAGAGTATCCTCACCTGCAATGATGGGTATTCTTCTTTTTGTCAATTCCTCTTGGAGGGGGGTACAATCGGGATGCTCCCTGAGGTTACTGCGTATCCTGTCCAGATTCCAGCATCGCCAAGTGTCCTTCATGGGGTTGTCCTGCCAATAATCCGCTACTCGTGTCAGGCCCATCCTTGTTGTCTGGGTGCACATATCTCGGGCCCATTCCTCAGCGCTCAGGGATGTCCATTGCTGCCAGGAATCTTGCCAGAACAGAGCCGTTTCCCCATCTCCTATTTCCCAGAAAGCATGATGTGTGATCAACTGTCTATTCTGCTTGGTCGTTGTCCAGATTAGAGAGCCTGGGTTGTCTCCATTCCATCTAATGAGGTTTTTTTCTGCTGTATTGGGGGTATATTTCTTCCTCCACAGTCTGGCCCAAAGATCTCCAGGGTTTTTTAGCCAACGCCACCATATTTTGGCACTGAGAACCTTGTTCATGATAGAGGGATCCCTTACTCCCAATCCTCCTTGTGATTTGGGACAACAGAGTTTTTCCCAGCTGACTAAAGCTATCTTCTTCTCCTTGTTGAGGCCCTACCAGATGAAGTTTCTTTGAAGATTTTTGATGTGGGTAAGGACGAACTTTGGGGCAGCCAACGCTGAGAATGCATAGATCAGGAGGGCTTGGAGAACAACTTTGAGCAGGATTAGGCGACTTGGTAGGTTCAAGGCTCTAAAGGTCCATGAGGAGAGTCTTTTGGAGAACGAGGATAAAAGGTGCTCCCAGGAGGAATTTCTAAGGGCATAGTCGATTAAGGGTAAGCCAAGGTATTTGGACGGAAGGGAGCTTCTTGTGAAATAGAGAAGATCTGAGATGTGTCCTTGGATCTGAGGAGGCATGTTGAAAAAGAATATTTGGGATTTGTCCTTGTTACAGTCCAGTCCAGAGGCCTCAGAGAAGGTTTGGAGTATCTCCTAGATGGAGCTAGCTTCACGTACCGTAGGGATGCCCATTAGGAGCGTATCATCCACAAATTGACTATGCGATAGAGGGGGAGAGATTCCATGCAGGGGTAAACCTGTCATAAGGTTCTGTTCTATTGCGGCATGGATGGATCGACTGAGCCCTTCGGCCATAATAATGAAGAGGAAAGGGGAAAGGGGGTCGCCCTGTCTGATTCCTCTTAAGGGGGAGAAAGGTCTTGAAGGTACACCATTGATTAGCAAGGAGAAGAAAGCTGAAGAGGTTAGAATTAAAATCCAGGTTACCCAGGTTTGGTGGAATTCAAAAGCCAAGAACATTGCCCGCATATAATCCCAACTTATTTTATCAAAGGATTTCGAGAGATCCAACTTAAGAAGCATACCTGGGGTTTTGGTTTTCTGCAGAGAGTGAATGAATTCATGAGCTAAAATGATGCTATCCAATATTTGCCTACCCTCCACATATCCGGATTGTTCTGAAGAGATGATGGTTGGCAAGATTGGCTTGAGTCTTCGAGCAATCGCTTTTGTAAGGAGTTTGTAAATCACATTGCAGAGAGCGATTGGTCTGTATTGCTTGGCCCGGTGTGCCTGCCCCTCTTTTGGAACCAAGGTAAGAAAAGTGGCATTGAGTGCTTGGAGGAATTTTCCTGTGATTCTTGTGTCCTCCAGGATTTCCCATACTTCAGTTCTTATCATCGGCCAACAATAGTGAAAGAAATCGCTAGTGAAGCCATCAGGGCCTGGGGCTTTGCACTTGGGGGTATCCATCATTGCTTAATCTACTTCCTTGAGGGTGAAGGGTCGGAGAAGAGCAATGTTTTGCTCCTGAGTTACCAGCGAGGGTATTTTCCTGGTAATCTTGTTGATTGTTGCCTGCCTATCTGGGATGGGCTCTGCAAGAAGGTCTTGAAAGTAATAAACCAAATTTGTTTCCAAGTCAGCATGAGAGTAAAGTGTTTCTCCATCATCCGATACAAGATGTGTGACCCTGTTGCAATGCCTTCTCTGGATGACAGTTCGGTGGAAGAATTTTGTGTTGCGTTCTCCCTCCTTCAACCATTGAATACGTGACTTTTGTTTCCACAGTATCTCTTCCTGTCTTTTTCTCTCTGCTATTTGTTGGGCCACCTCGAGTTCCTATGCTTTTAACTCATCAGTGAGCCCTTGCTCCCGAATCTAGTATTGAAGCTCACTCATTCGCTGGGACAACTGCTTTTGTGAGTCAAAGATGCTATCGAAAGTTTGCTTATTCCAGAGTTTGAGTTTTTGTTTGAGATTTTTTAACTTCTGTTGAAAATGGTACATCTTAGAGCCCTGAGATATCGCTGTCTGCCGCCACCAGTCCTGAATGTTTGCCTTGAAGTCTGGATGTTCTATCCAGAACTGTTCAAATCTGAAAGGTTTCTTTCTAGGGGTTGCTTGCACATCCATCCATAACTGGATGGGCCAATGATCTGAACCTGGGTAATTTAGGATGGTAGAGTCCATTGCAGTTCCATTCATAATCAAAGGTTCCGATAGGAGGAATCGATCCAGCTTACAAGCGATTTGGTGTAGCCCTGTTCACCTGTTTGTCGAGGTGTGAGTGTCGTTGTTGGTTTCGAGATCTATTAGACAGAGATCATCTATCAGATTGTTGAAGGTGATGGAGTCTTGATCCAATATCCTCGATCCCCCTTTTTTCTCCTCTAGGCTTCGGATGATGTTAAAGTCCCCACCAATAGTCCATCTATCATATATGGTGAGGCTGGAGAGATAACGCAAGCTACTGAGGAAGGCCTATTTGTCCCTATGATTAGCTGGGCCATATACATTGGTTAGGTGGCCAGGCTTGTTGGAGCCGATGAGTCTATACTCTGCTGTGATAGACCACCTGGCAGTGTAGAAGTTTTCCATTACAACCATATTGGCATTCCAGAGGATGGCAACTCCTCCAGCTGTACCTGTGGCATCAATCGAAACCGCTCTCCCTTGTCGCCAGTAGTGAGGAAGCAGCCTATCAATGTCCTCCGAGGTGCATTTTGTTTCCTGTATCATTATGACATCTGGGTTTTCCGCTATAATCAGTTCTCGTAGCATTTTTTGCTTGTTACGTCCATTCAGGCCTCTGATATTCCAGGAGATAATCTTTATGATGAAGGAGGGGGGGGGAGAGGAGGGAAGCTGTCTGAGATCAGGTGGATCTGTCCTTAATTTACCATGAAGTTCCCTATTTCCTGTATGAGCTTGTTTGTGGATTTTCTTCCTCTCTTTTTTTCTTCCTTTTGGCTTTTGCTTGAGTTTTTGGTCTGGCTTCCCTGGATTCCCAAGGCTTTTCTAGCCCTGGCTAATGAGCCCGCGGAGGAGTTGAGAAATACCTTGTGCACTTTCCTTAATTGGTCCTGTTCCTCCAGCTCCATTTCCTTGTCTGCATCTTCCAGCTCTGGCATGGCTGGTGGCTCCTGTCCCAATCCCGGGGGTGTTGGATCTGAGTTGTTATTCTTGGAGATTTTCCCAGGGCTGTGGCCCTCAATCGGTGGATTGTAGTGCGGGGGTGGTGCATTCAGATTTGTGGGGGTTACAGTGTCCCCTGTTTGATCTTGTAAAATTGCAAATTTATTACTAGTGGAGGGGTCTTTGCTTACTTGGGCCGTGTGCTTCCTTCCTCCCTGTCGTCTTTTTCCTACCGACTGCATGAATCCATCGTTGTCCTTGCTGCCCTCTGAGTTTCCTTCTTTGTTGATCTGATTGAGAGGGAATTCTCTAAAGAGGTGACCATGTTCGTGGCATTTCCTGCATCGGAAGGGAATGTGTTCATAGTCCATGGTCTGAGACCAGTCTTCGTCATGATATTCCAGAGCGATTGAACCCAGGAGAGGCTTAGCTATGTTCAGATACACACAGATTCGTGCATATGACGTATAGTGCCTTTGTTTAGTGGCCTCAGAGGATTTGACGTATATGCCGATGGTATTGCCAATGCCCGCTAGGACTTCTTCCAGCCAAAATTCCTGGGGTAGAGAATACGGTCAGATCCATACCGGTGCATGGGAGAAGTCTTCCTTCTTGGGGCTGAACTTTTCTGTCCAAAATCTTAGGAATAATCCGATCGAGTTATAGAAGTATGGCCCTCCGTCGAAGATGCGGTTTCGGTCCTCTAGGTTGTGGAAGATGATTGTAAAGAAGCCCTTCGAACCCAGTTGTAAATCATAGTGGCCTTTTGGTTTCCACCAGTACTGTATCCATTTGACGAGGTCTCGCTCAGAGGGCCAGAGCCCTAAGAACTTTCCTACTAAGGCATTGTCTCGCATGTATTGCTTCTGCTCCTCAATATGGGGTGAGCTAACCACGTATTTTGGTGCCTGTGGTGCCTGTGGGATGCATTTCCCTGGCACCCATGGGTCCGAACCATTTGCAGGGACCTTTTCTTTGTCTGGATCTATGTCTATGTCCCGGTCTTTGAAGGTACCCTCTGCCAGAAGCTGCGCGCACATTTCGGGAGGCGTTTCGAATGACGGCCGCTTAGTTCCAGTGTTAGAGGCTGCATTGGCCGTGATCTGGTTGTAGGTGACGCTGGTTTGCTCTCCTTCCCTACGATTCAGGGGCCCCTGCAGGGCAGCCATTGTGCGGGCTCAGTTCGCGACGGCTAAGGTGAACGAAACCCTAGTTGCAGAGTGATATCATTCTTCCTCTATCCCACCATCCAATCTTACAATTGTATATTTATATTTGTTTTACAAAAGTATTTATATTTGTGTTAGAAAATTATTTTGTATATTAGAATTTTTCTTTAAGGATGATGGTGGTTGTGGTTAACCTTCATAAGACTAAAATTGGTTTATTTGTTTTAGAAAATTATTTTGTATATTACATTTTATTAATGATAATGATGGTGGTTAACCTTCATTAAAACTAAAATTGGTTTATGAGATCTTAAGAAAAACAAAAGATTACTAATTTTTTTTAAATGTTAGACTTTTGATGTTTGAAAAACATTAAAAGAGTTTCCAAGATCATTAGAGTTATGATGACTTAGGAGGCTAGGAAGGTCTATATGATAAAATATATTTGAAAGGAATTTCCAAGATCACTAGAGTTATGATGATTTAGGAGGTTAGGAATCTCTGTATTGTGGAAATTAAAATCTAATTTGGGTATATGCAGGGCTTTCTAGAAGAAAGTGTTTTTCAGATTCAACCTTGTTAATGTCACAAAGATTACATTCTTTCTTGCCATAGTGTTTTGGGAATTGTTCAACTCCCAATTTCACTATATATAGCAATGCAAATTTATCTTAACTTCGGCATCCATAAATTTATATATATATTGATCTTTTCTTAATAAATTTAAAGTTAAAATTATGTAAGAACATAAATTTATATCACTCTTTTTCATATATCCTTATAATGATATATAACATAGATTTATATCACTAACTTTGAAATATCTTTACAATGTAATATATTTTTTTCCTTTTAACTAGCTTGAGTTAAAACCCACAAATGATTCAAACTTAGAATCATCATCTGGATCATCATAAGGAAACAATGAATTATGATCTGATTAAGGAGGAAATGAAGACTTCAGAAAAGAGATCGGGGTGAGACCAGCTTTTAACTTAAGGTAAGTATACAAAATGCGTCTAGTTAATTGATTAAACATTAACTATTTTTTCCAAGAACTCTAATAACCTTTCAAACGTTTGGTTTAAACATAATAATAATTTAATAAAACCAAATAATAAGAATTAAAAAAAAATAAAAATCATAATTCATATAAACCTTCTCGTTTTAAGATTCCCTATTTTTAATATTATTTATTTTATATAATATTTAAAATTAACAATTCATTTTATAATTCTCTATTTCTAATATAATTTATTTTATATAATATTTAAAATTAATAAATCATTTGAAAATTTGTTTAAAATTCTGTATCTGTAATACAATTTATTTTATATAATCATTAAAATTTAACTTTTTAACGGTGTTGGATAGATTTATCCGTGTATATAATTTATTTTATATAATCTTTAATTTTTTTTTTATGATATTTGATAGATTTATTCCCGAATATATATATATTTTTATAATGTTATATAGGTTTCATCCCTTGACTTTTAAGTTTTTATTTTAAATATATATTCATTGCAGATAATTTTAAAAAAGTTTTTGTATATTAAATTTTCTTTGAAAATTGTTTTATTTATTAAATTTAAGTTTTAAATAATAATTAATAAATTTAATAATATGAGATTGGTTATTTTTATTTTTTTAAATAATATAAATTTACTTTAATTATTTATTTAAAATGAATATTTTGTATATATTAGATTTAAACAATTGCAAATCCAAACCTAATCATAAATAATATGAGATTGTTAATCTTCACATTTTTTAATAAATAACATGATCTTAGACAACTTTATTTTTATGTTTTTATTTAAATTCACGTTTATTTTGGATAATTTTGAAAAATTCCTTGTATTATATTTGTTTAATAAATATGAAATTAGTTATTTACTAATTTTTTTATTAGATAATTTTTAAAATCATTTTGTATATATATTTTTTAAATATAAAATTGTTATTTTATATTTTTAGATTTGTTTGATAAATATGAAATTAGTTATTTACTATTTTTTTTATTAGATAATTTTGAAATCATTTTGTATATTATTTTTTAAAAATATTAAATTGTCATTTTATATTTTAAAAATAAATAATATGAATTTTTTTATTTTCAATTGTTTATATATATATTTTAATTTATGGTTTAAAGTTTATTATTATTTAATGTGATATCTAAAAAGGTGAAACACATTTTACAATATGATTTTAAAGAAATTGTAGCATTTTATTTTTATGAATCATATATATATATAGGAAAGCTTCTCATAATGTTTTTGGAGTACATAAACAAAATTCTAAAGAATCTTAAGTAATCACTTACTCTCTTAAGGTTCAATAGACCAATTTTGTCTCACCGTAGGTTAATCATAATCGTCATCATCATATATCCTAATTCATATTCTTTTAAGAGCTTATAGATAGATTTACATTTTAATTTTGTTTGTCCTTTTTTTTTTGTTGCTAGTTTGTCCATAACCTACAGGACTTGTGGCTGAGAAACTATGACTCAGTGGCATCTAAGATTTAAAAATCACTCGAGGATTGCACTCGGCCTGAGCCACACCAACCCTTAACATGGATGGATTTTTTGTCCCCGCAGGTTTCGAACCAATGAATTTAACATCACAAAGTTCCTTAATAGCACACTCCATTACCGACTGTCTACACCTCAGGGACTTTTAATCCCTTTATATGCTTAATAAATTCTAAGTTAAAACTGTATAATAGCATAGATTTATACCACTAATTTTGTGATGTTCTTACAATACAACAAGACTATTTCCTTTTAAGTAACTAGACTTAGAACTGGCAAGTTCTTTAAACATGCAATTATTACCTAGTTATAAATGAAAGAAGGGTTTGAAGGAGGAAAAAACCACCTTTAAAATTTAAAGTAAGTATATAAAATGATTCCTGTTTGTTGAGATTTTGGAACCTTGGAAAGTGGTCCCCTTGTGTTTGTGAGTCTCTAAACACAAAGGGGGAGACTATTACCCTCATTACTTTACTTTTATGTTTTAATTTCACTTTGACTTGGGAGCTTAAGTCAAAAGTGAAATATGTAACTTAAGTCATTAAAGTGACATTTAATTCAGTTTTTGGGTAAGTTAAATGACATAAAGAAAACTAAGGAAAGTGAGTTTCCTAAGTGGATTTTAGGATTAAATCTCACCCATTGATTAGGCTTGGCTAGATTGGATCTAGGTCATTGATATTTTAGGGTTTGGCCAAAGAGAGGCTAAAGGAGGGAATAGGGCAAAGATGAGATTTATTCCTGACTTGAGAGGAGAGGAGAAGAAGAAGAGATCTTGGGCGCATATCTTGAGGGGGAGAAGGTGCATGCGATCAAGGGTTTCGGAAGAGCTTTAAATTGGCACTAGTCCACCATGGAGTATGGGATACACCTTGGAGGAGGGAGAATACATCTAGAGAGGGGCACAAGATATTGTGGAAGGGAACATTCTTGGGAGAAGAGGCACATCATGCTAAGGAGATATGACCCTTTAGGATCATAATTAATTTTTGAGGAGAGGTGCACTCTATGGGAGATGGAGGGTGAATGGAAAGGAAGGGAGCACTCTATTAAGGAGTTTTTTCTTGAGGAAGGTCACACTTAAGCTTAGTGCACACCTATCTTTAGAGGGAGGCACCCTTGAGTGGAGGGTACTAGATCAAGGGAAAAGCAAAAGAAAGACAAGGGTTAAAGGCAGAAGCAAAGGAAAGGTCAAAGAAAAGGAACACGGAAATAGGTCCAAAGGTTAGATAAGGAAGAGGGGCACACCAAGATAAAGGGCTCCTAGCTTTAAGAGGCTAGCATGAACATCTTCAGGGACTACTCTAAGGCATTCGAGAAGGGATACTATTGTACCAGGTTTACTCGTATATGTTTTACGTGTTATACATTTTCCTTTGAGGCCTTCTATATACATCTACTCCAAAATTGTTTTTCCCATGGGGGTTTTTCCAAGGTCATGTTGACCAAAAATGTATGTGTCATTTTTCATGCATGCTTAGAAGTGTAGATCAATATTTAGAGTTGTAAAGATTGAGAAGAGTGTTATGTATTTTGAGCATTATTGTATGTGCTAATAATTGGTATAAAAACACTTGGTCAAAAGAACACTTAACCACAAAAAATATTAGCATAAAGTTACATAATTGTTTGTTGTCCTAAAAGGAAGCAAAGGATAGTTCTTGAAGTTTAAACATAAAACTAAAATATTTTAAAAAACAGATCAAATTTAGCAGCCCCATAATACCTCATTTCTCTTCACTATTAACTAAAATGCTTGTTATACATTGGCTACATTTTCCAAGAACTCCCATAAACATAATCTTAAGTTAATGAAATAAGATGTTAAGAATGTTTTCATTCTTAAAAAAAATCATATAAATTCTTTTTTTTTTTTTTTTTAAATTTGTATTTCAAATACAATTTATTTT
>ML777603.1:928542-949244 GCA_009831015.1 Picea engelmannii | reverse complement strand
ATATATATATATATATATATATATATATATATATATATATATATATATATATATATATATATATAATTAATTTTAATGTTAAATGGTTTTATCTCATCTTTCCCTTTCCCTTTTAAGTTTCTATTTCAAATGTATATTCATTTAGATAATTTTGAAACTTATCTTATATATTAGATTTACTTTATAAAATTTTAAAAAATACACAATATTAAACTACTTATTCTCAATTTTCAATTTTAATTATCCATTAATTATCCATTATCCATTTCAAATGTATATCTATTCGTAAAAAAATTGAAATATATATTTTGATTACTTTTAATCATCCACACACACACACACACATATATATATATATATATATATATATATATATATATATATATATATATATATTCTTAAAAAAATTGAAATTTATTTTTTATAATGAATTTTTTTTAATGAATATGAGATTGTTAATCTAGTTTTGGAAATTATTTTCTATATTGGTCTTGCTGGGTAAACATGAGATTGATATTTTTAGAATTTTTTAATAGATAAATTTAAAAATTATTTATTAAATTGGTCATGTTCAATAAATATGAGATTGATTATCTTTAATTTTTTTATTTTTTACTAAATTGTATGAAAGTAATAATCTTTAATTTTATTTTTTTTAAGATGTAATTTTTATCTTTATTATGTATTGTACTAAAAAAAACATAAATACATTCTACAATCTAATATTAATGTAACATCTATCCAATATTTCTCCAGAATACTTTTGAACTCCATCCAAAATTTGCATTTTAATTTTTTTTTCTTTTATCCTCTACTTTTTTAATAGATTTAGAGCTAAAATAGATTTATATCACTCATTTTGGTATGTCCCAACACTACAACAAGGAGTTTGCTTAACTCTTTTTAACTACATTAAGTTAGAACTCAGAAATATTTTAATCATAAAAAAGCTTTAAAAAAAGAAAGATAAAAGCACCTTTGAACTTGAAATAAGCCTATAAACTATTTTTGTTAAATAATAAAATATTGACTAAATTTTTAAATAACTTCATAAACTTTCTAATCTACTTTTTCAAATGCAACAATAAATTAATCAAAACCAAAAACCAACAAAACTCATATAAACGCTTTTAATAATTTTTCATACTTAAAACCAAAAACAAACAAAATTCATATAAACGCTTTCCTTTCTTAATATCTCTATTTCAAATATAACAAATTCTATATAATGTTTATGAATTAATATATATTATTTTATATAAAAAAAAATTCAATAACTTTTTTACATGATGATGATGATGATGATTAAGGTCTACTAAGACCTAATTGGTCTATCGAATCTTAAGAGGGTAAGTGATTACTTGTGATTCTTTAGAATTTTGTTTCTGTGCTCGAAAAGCATTAAGAGAAGGTTTCCAAGATCACCATACTTTTGTTGAGTTAAGAGGTTAGGAAGGTTGGTAGTGTGATCAATATTTTGAAAATGAGATCTAATATGGGTATAGGCAGGACAATCTAAGAGAAAGTGTTTTTCATCTTCAACCTTGTTAGTGTCACAAAGGTGACACACTCTTTCATCCCATGGCGTTTTAGGAATTGACCAATGCCCAGTTTCACTATGGAGCTCATGATAATTTGTTCTTATCTTAGCAATGCTTATTTTATATATATTTTTTTTCAATAACATTAAAATAATTGATATATCTTTTCGAAAGCAATGTATAATCATTATTTATATATGAACATAGATTCATGTGAACCTCAAGCTTAAACTTTAATGTTAATATGCCTTTTCTTTAACATATTAAGGTTCATAAAGTTGATATGTATTTTCGTTCAAATTGCGTTTCCATTGTTTTTATAAGACTATAGATTTCTATGAACCTCAAACTTAAACTTCAATTTTAATATGTTTATATCTATATCTATATATATATATTTTTGTTATAAATGTGTTTGTAAAAATATTTTTAATTATTGATTAATAAATCAAAATGTAGGGGAATTTAAGTGGTCAAAATCATTTAGAGATTATATGGATCTGGCCTGGGCCACACCAACCCTTAATATGGTTGGATTTTTTTAGTGTCCCCTCTTACTAAACTCATCATAAGGATATTTAACTAAGGTCTCCTAGCAAATGAAACCCACAACTTAACTCATTAACTTAAGAGAATTCTCATTTTTCCTTTAATATATTAAAGTTCAAATTTTTTATGTTTTATTTATAATTATCTTCCATATATTCGTCTCATTCTAAAGTTTAGTCTTCAATATTGATATATATTTTCTTTAAATTTATAAATATTTATTTTGATAGATTGATCACATCCTCAGTTTCCCATCCTCAAGTTTAAACTTGAATTTTGATATCTATTTTCTTTAACATTTTCAAGTTCATAATTTGATTCATTTTATTTCATCTTCAACTTCAATGGCATTATGGATTTTCTTTAACAAATTTAAAATTTATATATATTTATGTTTTATTTGTAGATATTAAAGAAAAAATATAAAGTATTTTTAAAATTAATTTGTTATTTTTTTATAAATCATAAAATTTAAAAATTATATTTTACTTACTTTATTTAGAAGGGGTTATATGTGAGGTGATCTCAAAATTAAATTTTGTGGGAGTTTTTGCAATCATGTTTTTTTTTTCAAAGGATTTGTCAACCTCAAGCTAGGTGAAAACTATTTTTCAACAATTATTTTCTATTGTGCAGATGACAGAGGGGTCATTTTTTAAGAATACAATACTTTTTCAACTCTATTGGTATATACATGCAAATATTGGGTGAGATGATTTGATCTAGACAAGGAATATTTCTCAAATTCCCCTAGCTAGATAACAATCTTTTCCATGCCACTAGATTTCATGGGCATGTAAACTCTCAGAGGCATTAGCAACAACCTAGGGTCCTATGTAAAATATTTGGAGGCTACCAAACTAGATAAGTACACTTCATATCCTCACATTTGTGTTTATATTATTGACTCCTAAGCCCTCCCAACTTCCATAACAATCTCCTTTATAAATAATGAATTTCTTCAAACCTTAAACTATGAATAAATCCATTTTAGATTCCATAAATTCCATGTGCATGGCCACTTATTTTGGCACCATTCTGTCAACCAACAATCCCAAAACAAGCCTAAAGGTGAGGTAAAACGTGCATAAGGATACATCATTGTTCAAAGAAAGAGGAAATATAATAGGTGGTTGATCATACTCACTCAATACCTAAAGAAATCAAATGATAACAAATAAAAATGTAAATATCATTCTATTTTATCTATGAAAACCCCCTTAGACCCTCACCAAAAAAAATCCATCTCTACTCCAACCCAAAAACTCAATGAGGAAAAGAATGATGAATCAATGGATAAAGAGGAACAATAAAATATAGAAAGCACATGAAACTTGAGGTATAGGAAAAATAGGACATGCAAATGGAGAAATATAAAAATATATAATTCCCTCCCTTAATGGCAGAAAAGAAAGACGAAGAAAACCTAACATAAAAATAGGATGAATCCATAATGGAAATATTATCAGTGACAGAAGAAAACATGTATATGGACATGGAATTTATATATCTCTGTCTTTTATCCTTAATGTATGATGAATATTACTTTAAATTCCTATTATAAAAACATATAAGAAAATTATACAAGTCAACCTTAAAATCGATTGCAAAATATCAAAACAATAAGACTGCTTCCAACCCACTAGAAAAATTAGGTATACAAGTCTTTTATCTAATACCTACCACTAAGGTCTCATATAAGACAACATGAAAAACGAAAAACAAATCCACATTTTAGGAGGTGAGATATAATGCCATCAACCCAAGGAAAGAAAAATATATTAGGGACAAATATCTCCTTCAACCCTGTTATTGTTGGATTTTTCGTTGTGAAAATCCCAACACACGGTTTCCAAATATTATGTAACTATAGGAAAACCTCCCACTGTCACCTTAGTAATAAATCCTCTCATATTAGTAATGGAAGAGATCCACCACAATGGAGGCTTCCATGGTGACCTCAAGGGATCACACTAACAAGTATTGTAGCCAAGCCTACGGCCCCCTCTCTTGATCACCTATGTCACATTCTATGTATGTGAAATTGAGGTATAAAAGAGTGTTTTAGGTACCTTCCTAGAAAAATAAAAATTATATCGTATTTATAGTGATTTCCAAGTACTAATATGCAATTAAAACCCTAATCGGAAATAGACAATGAAAATTTGTTAGGGTTGATACAAAATTTCAGTAATACAACAATTTGCAACAACAATTATATGTGAAACAACACTCCTCAAAATGCATCACTTTCTATATCATGTAACACATTGTCTAGACAGTTCAAAAGAATACAATGCACTGGTATGTGTATATTTTAATTTATGTTTTTTACAAATTTCCAATTAATCATTTCAAAATAAAATATTTTTTTATAATAATGTTTTTTTTTATATCTTTGTTATCAAATTTTGATATAATGATTGCATTAATGTGTTGTATAACAAATTACACCTCTCTTATTTGTAACAATGCAAATCATCCACATATTAATTATTTAGGAGTACAACATTTTACAATATTTGACAATGCAATGAAATAAAAAAACTATTTTATTATGTATGAATAAGAGACCCATTGTCATACAAAAAGGGACAATGTAAAGGTCCACAATAATCAAACTGCAACCAATATGTAATTGTTATACTTATTGGTAACATTTCCTCATGCAATTGGGACAATATGTCGAGTACATTAAACAAAGTATGTGATTTTCATAGACAAATATTCAAAAACATACAACTTCCAGTGACATTGAATTATATTGATTTTCATTCATCAGTTCAACTATTTTCATAACTCGAGCTACATCCATGCCTCATTTCTTCGTCATTTGCCGGAGATATTGTACTTTGTTTTTTAGCATAATTTTTTCTTGATCATCTTATTTTTATGTTCTTCCCATTCATATTGCATCTACAGACATAGAAATAAACTATAATAAGTATATATACATTTACATATATAGTATAGTATACATTCTTGTGTAAATAAAAAAACATATGTTAGAACCAAGTATTTCATAAACTATAGACATTATTTCAAATCCATTCTTCATTCATTCTCTCAAAATATCCTATGCAGGTTTCATTTCATACTTTGTTTCCTTCATGTTTAATACAACATGACAAAGAACACTCCATATAATCAATACACAGTTCTAATTTTTTCATATTAATTATAAAACATTGGAAGTTAAACAATTAATGAAAAAACAAGAAAAAAATGTATTCATTATATCAACTATATTTTTTCATGGCATATTAGACATGTAAGAAAAAAGGTATGGAATGCATCCAACATAGGATATTTTTAGGGAATGCATGAAGGGCTGTTTCAAAAGAATGTGTATTGTTTATGAAAGATAAGGGAAGTTAAAGTAAAAGACACCCTGTAGTCTATTAAATCTATTATCCTAGCACACATCCCTCTCCGTTATAAAGTCTACCATGTCCTCTTCCCCCCGAAGTTGCCACATTCGCAACTCTTGGAGATTATCTCAATAAATAGGTCAAGTCTCTCCTTCAAGATTCACAAAAAAAATGGACAAAATTCTAGATGCTCCAGTTCACTAGGGATCCTCAAGAAGTCTTTCCTTCAAGTTACAACTGACCCTATAAAATTTGCCCTACTTGCAACAAGTTTTTTATGAACAATGTAACATCTCCGATTTTAGTCCCTATGAAATAGAATGTATTATGTAGATGTGACTTAGGCTACCGAGCCAAAATGTTGAAAGGATGGGATGCCCAGAAGTGAAAAACTTCAATTATATTAATAAAATACATCTCTACTTGGAAGAAGAACAAGGACAATATTAATAGGGGGATATGATTCCACAAGAGAGGGGGTTGAGGGGATAATCCTTTTATTAATCACTTAATTACCCATGTTTATGTTTGGGGGGTGAATGAGGGGGCATGTGAGTCTCTTAGGGAGACTGGATTTTTCCTTGGGAACCCTTCTATTTAAACCTTCCCCATGCGATGCTTGGGGTTTCCTGTTGTTGATTGTTCATTTATTATTTCATCACTCTTTTTTCTGCTCAATAATTTGTTTTCCTCATTCACTCTTTCTCATTCATGTAATTGACATGTATGGCTGGAGAAACATAGCCATTACTAGATGAATATATGTAATTGTTGTCGATTCCAAAAAGGAGTGAATTCTTGAGTTCTTGGGTGCATTGGCATGTTGAGTAGAATTTTCCACAACTGAGAATCCTTGGAGTTTCAAGCATTGAGATTCCTAATGAGTAGGATTGGAGCCTTGGAAAATAATTGGAACAACTTGAGGGATTGTATTAGAGAGAAAGGGATTCATTTATTTTGGTTGTGTAGGTTGAAGAGGAAGATAGATGGAAAATTAGGATTGTTGTGTGGTTGGTAAAACCATGAGAGCTTCACAATTAATGGTTCTGTGAGTTAGAGTTGTCCTAGGACCCATCCTTATGGATTCACAACCCTCGATCAAAGGTAACCTACTGTCGATATTTGGAACAACAATGTCTATGGTTGGGTGGAATGTTCGACATCTTCAACTACTTGGTGAATGGTTTAATTAGAAATAAGTGCTCTCTATGTTTTGTATGTAATTTATATTCCCCTATGTATTATTATATTTGAGATATGTGTTTATATGTGCATTCTTGGTATTAATGTTGTGCATGTCATGTTGTTCATTTATTTTATGGTTTAGAATGTTTTGATTAAATGAATGCATTGTATTCATATTTCTTGATAAAAATGATGGAAAAAAAAATTGTAATTAGTCCAAGAGGGAGAATTTGGAAGTACACAGGAAAAGGGTACTTTTAAAATCAATGTCCAAGAAAAATGTTTTGGGTCTTTTGTTCTAGATACGTTACAAGTGGTATTCAAATAATTCTTGAAGTGTATTTTTTAAGCAACATGAGTTAGCTTGGTAGTTTGGTATGTTACAAGTGGTATCAAGTATATAGGTTATAGCATCGGGCCTTCAAGGGCCTACTAGAAGATAAAGTTTCTTGAGTAAAATTGTGTTTTCGTTCTTTATTATGAGATGTATATAAAGCACTTAAATGTTAAAATTTATTTTTTATGTATTTTAGGAGTCTTTAAGCAACTGGTCATTGAGATTTGGCTCTCACAAATCACTTATCTACTGATTAAATGAAATATTATTTGATTAGTTTATGAAGTTAAAATTTAAATCTCTCATATACAGATATTTTACAAATGAAAATGAAGATATGCTATGAGAACATGATACATAAATTGTTCTTGGAGATCCATTGGCTTTGAATCATAAGAAAAGATTGGGATTAAGTTTCCAAAATGAAAGGAACTTATTTTTTGTTGATCTTGGTATGTTACATAATGGAAGCTTAAGTAGAATTTCTTGAGTTAAATTAAATAATTTCCATGGGATTGTGTCAGAGGATATATTTTTTTTCTTTAGTTAAACATTGTAATTCAACCTTATAAATCATGTCTGAGTTAACCTCCATGGCCCTAGAATTCCAAATGGATATCTCTTTAATGATTTGTCCATTAGAGTAGGGAGTTACACCTTCCAAGAAGACAACACACAATAATCATCGATCTATCCCTTGCATGGATGACCCATCACTTATCTATGATCTATATTGTTCTTTATACCATGTGCATCAGGGAAGGTTTTCATAGACTCTTTATACGAAAAAGGGAACTCTTTGTTACTTGTGCAAGAAGTGTAGAGAGCAACAAAACCCTACAAATTTTAGCCAAGAGAGACAAAATGTATTGTCACATCAATGCCAATTTGTATGACTAGTCAGTGATGCGTAATATACCATTATTTCTAGTTATAAAACTATGATATGTATATTTCATTTCCATGTGTCATTGGATGAATGGTGTAGAGCTTAGGACCCCATTGGAAGAGTTCATTCACAAGACAAGAAATCACTTGGCAGATGGATGGAATCTTGTACAGGGTAGCAAGGTGGCTGGTGGTATAGTGGACTGATGGATCTAACCATATTTTGCATGGAGTTGGATGGAGGGATTTGTGGGGTGCTTGATGGTCCGATGTCCTAGTGTTTTAGTGGCTCGGTGGACTAGACTTGACCATAGTCAATTGGCGAGAGTTGGATGGAAGGATCAAGCGCAGTGACCTGGTGGCCTAGTGGATCATACCAGACTAGATTCGATTGGAAGTTGTATGGATGACTTGTGCAATGGATCGTTGGCTAGTGGCTCAGTGGAATGGACTAGAATGGAGTCAAATTATAGGATTTGTATGGAATGTTACCCATATTGAATAGTGTGTCAGTGGCCTGGTGTACCGGGCCAGAGTTGGATTGTGAGTTGTTAGATGGAGGTTTACGCAGGGTTGCCAATGGGTTGAAATCCCTTTGGAGTGGATTGAAATTAGTTGTATTTTCCATGGGAATGTAGAAGAAAGAATGGGGAAGAACTTCCTGGGGACCAGTGCCCCAGTGGCCAAGGTTTGTCAATTGGACTAGACCAAAAGTACATATAGAAAGGAGAGACGGGAAACATTCCCTGGTGACCAATGTTCATGTTTTGGTATATGTAGGAGGTATTTTCTTATTGGAAATTTTTTCTTCAAGAAGAAGAAGATTCCAAGAAGTCAAAGGAAGGCCTTTGAAAATTTGAAGAACAACCCGAAAAATAATAAGCTAAAATAGAGGACCATAGAAGAGAATTTGACCCATAAGAAATAATAATAAAGTGGAAATACAAATTCCAGGAAGAGAAATCAGCCCACAAAAATAATAAAGTAAATTTGAAGACCCAAAATAAGAAGTCATCTCTAGATAGATTCCCAGATTAATATAATACAAGTCTTGGTCAGTTCATTTACAGAGTCGGGAATTTCTCCTTTTTCGGTGTGGACTAAGAATTTGCAATTACAGTTGCAACATTTTCATTATTTCTGGTCTCCGATTCTCTTGGAGAGTGCTCCCCACTTGGGGAAGGATATTTTTGGTGTCTCTTTCTTATTCCTCTTGTGCACTACATCTTGAGGAGTTGCGCAAAGGTTTTGTCATGTTGTTTAGTTTATTTGATTCATTTATTAGCTACATTTGCAGTAGTAGTAGCACTTGCAGTTGCCAATTACCAGAGGCGTTGACTCTGTGGTGCCAGTTATAATGATGCACTTGTTAGCACATGAAATGTTCAGGAGTAAATTTTTTTATAAATTTTTATAAATTTTGTGTTAGGTTGGTCGTAGAAGGACATCATTGGTATTTTCTAGTCATGTGATCAATCCTTCTTGTAAGAGTATTAGTTTCATTATAGTGGTTATCATCATTAGAAAAAGGGGAAAGTGTTGGTCACAACTTTTTATTTAAAGGTTATCATTATCAAAGTGTTATGTCTTTTTGCAAAGGTTACTTCATGTTTCCAAATATTGTAGCAGGTTATAAAAGGTTTCCCAACTTGTTCTGCAATTTTTAACATTTGAAATAAATTTTGAATGTAAAAACACACCTACGGGAAAGTTTGCAACGCGTGTTGTCAAAGGCACTGCAAACTAGTAGTTTTGGGACAGTTTGTAGCGAATTAGTACACAATAGAGTCATTTTTTCATCATAAGGTTTAAATTTTGATCTCGATTCTTATGGATTTTTTTTTTGGCGATGATTCATAATATTATTGACGCGTTGACCAAATATAAGCTTGACCCAGTTTGTCATTTGGGAGAAAAGTTGAAATCATCATCTATGGGAAAGTTTGTAGCGAATCCTGAAATTACATTGCAAACTCTAATAGTCTAATAAATCCAAGTTGTAGGAGGGTTACCACTGATATGATGGGGTTTGCATGGTTTCCTATGTGGTAGATGGACATGAGGGACATGTTTTATATCACCAGATCAAGCAACATGACTTGTTTCAAAGGAATTTATCACAATAGACAAGATCCAAAAAAATAGGAGCTAGGTGGATTTTATGTTTCATCTTGTTATAACAGCTACTAGTTAAAATGGAATCCAATGCAACCACTTGTGATTCTAAATCTTTAGAGTAGGAAGGAATGATACACTATACACAGAATTTGTTTTTTGATGAAGGGGTTTAGTTCATGATCCAAGAGAGGAGTGAGATTGAGGAGTAGTTTAGCTACTTATTTGTAAGCCCGAGGGCCTGTTTGTAATGGCATTTTATGCAATTAAAGATTCATGAAAGCTTTATATCAGATTGTATTTTTTTTTTCCATTTCCTTTATCATCCTCTTTCTTGAATATATTGTAGGTATTGAATATCAATGATTGTCCATGGGTAGGATAATTCATGAGCTGCGAAGGATTTACAATGATTTCCTCCTTTCATGATTTTTTTTCAAGTATTATTTTAATTAATTTTGGAGAGAGGATCATTGCTTGATGAATATTCTTCTTAGTTTCATCTACTCCATTCTTATTTTCATCATTATATGGCCATATTTTTGGGTATGCAACTTGATTTCCTTTTATCTATAGGGTGTTTATGACTCCATACCCAATGTAATGTCTCTGCAGGTAGTTTGTTTCCCTCTTTCTTTCTTTTTTCTTGTTGATCCACCAACCATAAAATTTATTTAATTATTCAAACTCTGATGGGTATTAGGATTACATGTATAACAATCTAGGTGCAACTTCTAGTGTTAGTAACGCCTATATTGGTTCTGTAAATTCTAACCTTGTACAATATCTACTGCAATCTGACATTTAGAAAAGAACAAAAAATATACAATGGCAAACAAAAACATTACACAGAGATTTTTCACCTGGAAACCCAAACCGGGAAAACCAGCATACATTGTGTTACATTGTTTACAATACAATATACATATAGGAGCCAGCGGCATCCAAAACCCTTACCCAATGACCTGGATTAGTCCAAAACCCTAATTCCTTAACCAGAAATAGAAAACCATCAGCAAAAAACCATGTGCTGAAAAACCACCTAATATCATGTGGTCCCGAAAATATGTCGTCCCGGTAATATGTTGTCCTGGAAATCTGTCAACCGGGTAGAAATATGTCGACCCAAAAAAAATAAAAATTCAGGGGATTCACCCCCCTGCACCCCCCCTCTAACCCCCCTACGCACTTGACGTAGGCACTCAGACACTACTACTCGTGCAAAGAATATAACACATACCCAACATTCTCCCACTTGTTGTTTTCTTTGCACACAGGGGGTTACAGGGTTACATAGTCAATAATCCAGGGCAGCAATGCCCATGGATCCTCTACACCAAGAGAACTTCTCAATGCTCACAGATTTTGTTAATGAATATGCAACATTCTTCAAAGTGTCCACCTTCATCAGTGATACTTTATTTTCTTCAATCATGTCTCTTACAAAATGATATTGAACATCAATGTTCTTTGTCTTTTAATGATAAGCAGGGTTATTCACCAAGAAAATTGCACTCTGACTATCACACTCTATCCTTACAGCTTCTTGTACCAACTGAATACCTGAACACAATCTTTGTAACCATACTACTTCCTTACTTGCATGAGTGGCTTCCATGTATTCAGATTCTATAGTTGAAAGTGCCACTACAGCCTGTCTTTTGCTCATCCAACTTATTGCTCCCCCAAACAGGTTAAACACATACCCGCTTGTAGATCTCCTACGATCCAAATCTCCAGCCCAGTTTGCATCCACAAAGCCATGTATATCAACCACTCTGTCTAATCCTGGTCTTCCTTCATAGCACAATCCATAGCTAGCAGTGCCATGCAAATACCTGAAAACTCTTTTTACTGTTGTCCAATGCTCCTTCCCTGGTTTTGACATATACCTGCTCAAAATTCCCACTGCATGTGCAATTTCTGGTCTAGTACAGACCATTGCATACATCAAACTGCCAACTGCACTTGCATATGGAACATGAGACATTTGCTCCTCTTCTTCATGTGTCTTGGGACACTGATCCACAGATAACTTTACACCAACAGGAATAGGAACCTTAACCGCTTTACATTCCTGGATATTAAACCTCTGCAATATTGTCTCGACATATTTTCTCTGATTTAACCAGAGTTTCCTCCTTTTTAGATCTCTTTTAATTTCCATGCCCAAAATGAAATTTGAAGCATCAAGATCCTTCATGTCGAATTTAGAGGACAACTGAGTTTTCACATCCTGGATAATCTCCTTGTTGTTTTCTATCAGCAACATGTCATCCACATACAAGACCAAATAAATCAAATGATCACCAATTAATTTAGAATACACACAGTGATCCTCTTTGCTTCTTGTGAAGCCAAGTCCTAGAATATAAGTATCAAAATTTTTATACCACATCCTTGGTGACTGTTTTAAACCATACAGGGACTTTTTCAGCTTGCATACCAACTCCTTCTTTCCTTTCACAACATAACCTTCTGGTTTCTTCATAAATATTTCTTCTTCCAGATCCCCATGCATGAATGTTGTCTTCACATCCATCTGTTCTATTTCAAAATCAAATGTAGCAGCAACAGATAACAGAAATCTTATAGAGGTTAACTTGGCAACAAGAGAAAAAATCTCACCAAAATCAATTCCCTCAACCTGGGAATAACCCTTTGCTACTAATTGAGCTTTGTATTTCTCCACTTTTCCTTCTGCATTCAGCTTCTTTTTAAATACCCATTTGCTACCAATGGGATTTCTTCCAGTTGGCAACTCCACTAGATCCCAAGCCTCATTCTTATCTAAAGATGCCATTTCTTCTTCCATGGCCCTTTTCCAAAGATTTCCATCCTCTGAATCCACTGCCTCCCTGACAGTTCTAGGATCATCATCAGTAATAGACAAAGCAAAATTTGAACGAAAATCAGGTGGACTATACCTTTCTAGTAGCCTTCTTTCTCGATCCGATCTCCTCAATAATGGAGTATGAGGATCTTCATCTTCTGATTCATGTTCTTCTATAGAGTTTGCTTCATCATCCTTTAAATCAAACTCTATCTTCTCTAGTTCTTCCTTACTTGGTAGGACTTCCTTTTTAACAACATCATTCATTTTTCTAAATACCACATATCGGCTATACACTACCTTCTTAGTTTATGGGTTCCAAAGCTTATAACCTTTGAGACCATATTTATATCCAATAAAGATACATTTTTCAACCTTCTTATCCAGCTTACTCCTATTTTTATTTGGAACATGAACATATGCATCGCATCCAAATACCTTAAGATGTGTGAGAGAAGGTTCCTTACCAGTCCATACCTCTTGTGGAGTCTTGTCACCCAACGCTGATGAGGGTGATCTGTTGACCAGATAGCATGTAGTACCCATTGCCTCTACACATAATTATTGCCCTATCCTGGCACCACTGAGCATGCACCTTGCTTTTTCCATCAATGTCATGTTCATCTTGTCCGCAACTCCATTCTGCTGAGGTGTATATGGAGTAGTCTTCTGCCTTTCTATACCACACTTCTTACAGAATTCTTCAAATTCATTCCCGCAGAACTCTCCACCGTTAACTGTCCTCAACACCTTAATTTGTTTCTCTGTTTGATTCTCAATAAGAGCCTTAAACTCTTTAAACCTGTCAAAGACTTCAGATTTCTTCTTGAGAAAATATATCCAATTTTTCCTCGAGAAGTCATCTATAAACGAGACATAGCACATAGATTTTCCCAATGATGGGACCGACACAGGTCCAAAAACATCACTGTGAACTACCTGTAAAATTCCTTCTGCCCTCCTTGCACCAGAGGGGAATCTTACCTGATTCTGCTTCCCATATAGACAATGTTCACAGAAATCAAAATCCAGAGAGCAATTAGACATACCTTCAACCATACCTTTACCGTGTAGTAGTCGAAGACCCTTCTCTCCAATATTCCCCAGTATTTGATGCCACAACATAACCTTTTCTCCAGAGACTATAGGAGTTCTTTCTTCTTCAACTTCAATATCAGGAACAATGGAGCTATTACACCCATCACTAATAGTGATTCCTAGCAGCTTATACAGATTTCCAAACCGAACTCCCCTCATCAACACCATTGCTCCTCGAACCATCCTAGAAGTTCCCCTTTCAAAAATTGTTTTTACCCTAGCATCTTCCATTTTTCTTACAGAAATCAAATTTCTGGCCATACCTGGGATGTGTATAACACCAAGAAGTGTTCTAATCCTTCCATCTATGAGTCTCAACTTGACCCTTCCTTTTCCTATGATTCTGGTTGTCGAATCATTACCCAAGAAATCATTACCTCCATCATACTTTTCATATTCGCAGAACCACTCCCTGTGGGGAGTCATATGAAAGGATGCACCTGATTCAATCAACCATGCCTCATGATATGCATGTGTGCTTGAAGAGACCAAGTACACATCCCCTCCTTCTTCCTTGGAGGTCTTTTCTTCTGTAGAAGAAGATTCTTCAGATCCCTTCTTTTTCTCAACTTTGGATCTACATTGCTTCGTGTAGTGCCCTTCTTTTCCACACCTCCAACATACCCTTCCAAACTTTCCAGGAGATTTCAATCTACCCTTAGACTTATATCTCCCACTTGAGAAATTAGATTTATTTCTGTCCTAAGAACGTCCTCTTGCAAATAATGCATCTGTGCTATGTCCTTCCATATTCTTTCGTCTCATCTCCTCCGACAACAAGGACGAGACCACTTCTTCAAACTTTAAAGAAGTTGTATTACTACCTATGGCCACAACCAGACTATCCCACGAGTCTGGTAAAGAACAAAACAAACTGATACATTTATCTTCATCTAAAATTTTAATATCAACAGATACTAACTGACTTACCAAAGTATTGAAGGCGTTCAAATTCTCTGCCACCGAGTCTCCATCTCTCATCCTCAAGTTATACAACTTCTTTCTCAGGAATAGTTTATTTACTAGGGACTTAGACTTATACAACTTCCCCAACTTTTCCCATAAATCTTTGGTTGTAGCTTTCTTTGACACATTCAGTAATAATGAATCAGAGAGACACAGTCAAATTATGCTCTTTGCCTTCCGATCCATCTTTTTCCAGTCATTTGCAGAAGTTCTTATAGGTTTCGTACGTGGATCTACCGTGATCCACTGATCTCTGTCCACCAAAATATCTTCCATCTTGAGCTTCCACAACTCAAATATTTTCCCATTAAACTTCTTGATCTCCATCTTTGAATTGCTTGCCATTTATTTTCACCTGAAAAACAATACCGTAGATCTCCCATTGTAACAAGGCTTATCACAGTCCCGATCCAAACCCTTGACGACAAAGGCGTCCCCCTGAAACCAACCTGGCTCTGATACCAAATGTAAATTCTAACCTTGTACAATATCTACTGCAAACTGATATTTAGAAAAGAACAGAAAAGATACAATGGCAAACACAAACATTACACAGTGATTTTTCACCTGAAACCCAAACCGGGAAAACTAGCATATATTATATTCATACATTGTGTTACATTGTTTACAATACAATATACATATAGGAGACAGCGACATCCTAAACCCTAACCCAATGACCTATATTAGTCCAAAACCCTAATTCCTTAACTGGAAATAGAAAACCATCGGCAAAAAACCATGTGCCAAAAAACCACCGAATATCATGTGGTCCCGGAAATATGTCGTCCCGGTAATATGTCGTCTCGGAAATATGTCGGCCCGGTGGAAATATGTCAGCCCGAAAAAAAAAAAAAATCAGGGGCGCTGCCCCGGAACCCCCGCATGGGTGTCTCTGCCCCCCTGCACCCCCCTCTAACCCCCCTGCGTGCCCAACACAGGTGCTCAGACACTGCTACTCATGCAAAGAATATAACACATACCCAACAGGTTCCAACTCTTTGGTGTCCTATCTTGGTGCCAATTCTATAATGTTGATTAGTTTTGTACCCTCGTTAGGGTTTGAAAAGAAGAAGAGATAATTATTTCTTATCATGTTTATTCATTGTTGGTTTGATATTGTGATTAGATCTTGTTCATGGATTTATTGCAATATTCTCTCTAAGAAAATTTGGCTAGGTTTTTCCCCGAGTTTGGGGTTGTCCCAGGATAAATATTTGTGTCTTCTTGTGCTTGTTTATCTATTTCTTATATATTTAAGTATATGATTATTGAACATTAAAAGAATATAAAAATTCCATGCTAAATCTAATGTTAACAAGACTAATGAAAATATAACATGGTATCAGAGCAAATTTTCATCAGAATAGTCTAATCGCTGGAAGGAAGATCGTGAGATTTTCCAGATTACTGAGATTTTCCATTGCGCAACTTTCTTTGTCAATATGGTTGAGAAATAATTATAAAATTGATTGGGACAAAATCCTTCACTAATAAACTCACCTACTCTAGTTCCACTACTACACTTCTCATATTGACTTCCCGTCAAAATTGAATTTTTAGGGTTTTAGTCCTGTTGATATTTTTAGGAATCCTAGTATGGAAACTTGTCTTATCTCCTACATCATGGAACTTGTCTAGAGAGCCTAAACCCTAAAGAAATGATATCTCTCAGAATAAATTATGCTCAATATCGCCTCATAAATTTTGTTATTTTCCATGTATATTATGATGGAGTAGTCCTTAGATGTCTTGAACACGATGATGCAGAAAAAGTACTAAGAGAACTCCATGGCGATCCAGAGGGTGGGATGGTTATTATTGAACTAACATGTTAAGGGAAACTCATGCATATGTCAAGAAATATGAATCTTTTCAAATAAGTGCTAGTATGGAAAAGAGGGCAGTCGTTCCACTCCATCGAGTGACCATATCCAAACCATTCGAACAATGGGAATATACGTCATCGGGGAAATTACTCCCAATTCTTAGAAACAACATAAATATATATTGATTGCTACAAATTAATTTACGATATGGATGGAGGTCATCCCTCTCACAAATGTTAATGAAAGGATAGTAATCCAATTTTTATAACAACAACTAATAACAAGGTTTGGGATGCCCTTCGTTCTCGTTTTTTACAATGAGTCCTACTTTTCTTCCACATTGTTGATAGAATTATCCATTGATAAGGGAATAATAATAATATATTTTGCAAACTACTATCTGTAAGGGAATGGGGTAGCAGATTCAACCAATTATAACCTTGTGAGAATTAAAAAAAGAATAGTTGTTGAAAATCAGAGGAATTGACACAATTTGATTCATAATGCCCTATGGGCCGATAGAGTAACACCTAAATAAGACATAAGGAACTCTTTGCACTTTCTAGTATATCGAAAAGAATCAATTATACCAAATGGATTGTATCTTCCATCTTTATAGCTTGATCAAGCATCAAGAGGTCAGTTGTCATCGCCTATCCAACAAAGGATTGATACCCTTCTCATGCTAGATGAAGAAAGGGAAAAGGCTAAAGTTAAGTTCACTTCTCATGAACAGATAGTTAAAAGATGGTTCAACAAACATAAGGCCAAATAAAAAAAATTTGAAGTAGGGGACCTAATTTTGAATTGGGATAAAGAGAGCAAGTCCAAAGGATAACACTAAAAGTTCCAAAATCTGTGGCTCGGACCTTTTTAGGTTGCCAAGAATATCATTGTAGGAACATACTGGTTGCATACTATGATGGTGGAATCTGACACACTCCCAGTGAATGACGAGGCCTTAAAACAATACTTCTCCTAAAAAAAGAAAACCTTTGATGCTTTGTTTGAGTTTTATGTTTCTTTTGAACATACATTTTGATCAGGATGAGTGTTTGGGTTTAAAGAAGACCATTTTTGAAATCCTTTTTCACTCTTTGTTTTTATTGTTATTTTCTTTTAATTAAGTTGTGTTTCATAAATAAATGGTTGACTTGAATGAATATGGTTAAGAAAACTCTTCTTATGACCTACACTTACATGAAAAATAAGATACGTTGAGAAGACACAATTTTTCAAAGAACCATATTTGTGTTTGTAATCATACTACCTAGGGAAGAGACGAAATGTCTTCCTAGTGGCCTGGTAGAGGTAAATGGAAAGATGGATTGCTAGAAAGAATAACATGTACCTATTTATGGAGCCAGGGAAAGCTCCACCTTAATATTTTCACCTTGTCAAAAAACATATATCATCCTCTATAACTCACTCGTGGTATTTATGCTAGAAAAATATGATCCATAAAAAGAGTGTAAAGTTTGAGAGGATACGAAGATAACTTCATCGCGGCTATGGATGCTCTCTTGTAGTAGAGAAAGGTCAATGATGTCAAGGTGACTTTGTTGGGGATATGGATGCTCACTGGTAGAGGAGCAACACCGCAAGAAAGGAATGATAGCTAAATGGTCTCATGCCAATGGACACCCTACCCGGATCTTGCCTAGGAAGGACATGGATTGTGGTTAATAGGAAAGGGGCTAGAAAAGATAAACCCCATAGGAGGATCTAGATACACGAACCCAAGAACTTGTGTACACATTGATAGAAAAATTTCTATTGGAAAGGAATAAAATAAAGCGATACGGTTTCTAAATCAATTTGCATAGGCTAAGCATGAGGGAAGGATTAGAGATTTTATTTTCTCCAAGAGAATCACCATTTATTGAGCAGTCAACACACCCTAAAAGTGTTTGTGAATTTTTTATTTTGGGTACCACTTTGTCATTTTGGAATGGATTCAGTTGTGTAGGGATCAATGGGTTTTACTATTGTTTTATTTTATCATTGATCACATTCATTTTGGTTTGAACTTTGTTGAACAATTTGACATTTTTCTCTAAGTAAACGTGGCATTAGACTAAGTTACACACAACTTAATTTTTTTTTTATAAAGAGCCACGCACTCATCGGTGATCCTGGTATGCAAAAATAAGTCCTTAAAAACAATCGTTGATCTTCAATGTACCTTCGGCATCGGAAAAATAGGAAAAAGGGTGCACTAATCGGTGATTCTAGCCTGTGAAAAAGTTCTCTAAACATCGTCGATGTATCGTCATCATCGACAAAATACGAAAGGTAAAACATCAACATAGGAGACAACAATCATTGATTGCCGATATATTTTCAACATCGATGAAGAGGGAGAAAGGTCACACTAACATATGTCTAAACAAAATCACCGAATCTGAAAAAAAATGCTTGTCATGCCCTAGAGGTCAAATCAATTATCACATGTTTTTCCACGTACACAACCCATATTGCTTGGTTATAACCCACATAATATTTTGATGTTCCCTATGTTATAGATGTACTTCCATGTTAAAACTTCCACATCATCAATGTATGACAGTTTGGGTTGGCATTGGAACTTTTTGCTAGAGGCACCAACGAAACAACGCCAAAGACAATCTGTTGACGTCGATGCACTCATTGACTACCAACTGGTTGCTAGAACACCAAATTTTTTATTTTAGATCAAATATTTTTCCATCGATGTCGATGATCCTTTTTGATATGCATTGTCCATTTAATGATCCTAATTATCCCCAATACCAATCATACTAGTTCTGTTGGAGTGCGAAAAATGATCATGTGATTTGAGACACCTCTAGATAATTTGAGGATGAGTTTTGTGATTTTTTAAACAATTAATAAACTCACATAACTGATACCACGACATCGTGCACCGATAGATTTTAAAATTTTGAATTCGCCAATGAACTCTAAAGTAACATGCTCCTACACTGCTAGCCTGTGTTGCATTTAATCCTGAGCATGATGGGGATTCTGTTATAGATTGTATAGATCATATTTGTACTCCTGTATTTAATACTCAATGTGACAAGGTAGGTATGTTTTAATTTTTTCAAAGTTTGATCCCAATAATGGTATTCCATTTGCAAATCACTGATATCCCAAGAAGATGAAGGAGCAAGAGAGAGCATTGAAAAGGTAACAGGTCATTGTGCCACTTCAATCACTAGTAAGCCCAGGTTATTTGTTGCAATTAAGAGGTAAGCATGGTATTTATTGTTTACATTTATGAATGCATCAAATAACAATTTTCGTAGTTGGCTTGCAGATTATTATTACATTTTGTGTAGAAAAATGCCTTTGCGAAAGCCGATGACCAAATGCTCACCAAGAATGCCCAAAATGAAAGAATTGGATTTCGATGAAGGGTTGAAACTGATGACCGCAAGGGAACTTGATTTCTTTTCAAAGGGAGAGGTAGTCATCTAAAATTATACCAAGAAATAGTTTACCCATACTCCAACATTCGAGGACACAGAGGCAAGCACTAGATCCAAAGTAATGTTCCCACAATGGGGGGATCGTTTTAACAAAATCAGTGAGGAATATTACCCAAATTTTACACCTCACATCGATTCAGATGTTATGATATTGGATGACTAAGTTTTCCTGAATATTTGGCAATCATATATTCACTTGGTGGCTTGCGGACCCCAGTTCCTCCCTACATCGAAACTCTAGGATGGATAATTGACCACACAGATGTGATGAAATGCATGGTCAATAATGTTGGTGTCTCTCTGTTAAGCCCTAATATTGGCTCATTACCACTTAATTGGGGCATATTAGATTAGTAGTGTTATTTTATTTATGACAGCTTTAGGCCATTAGTTGTAATTTAGATTAGTAATGTTATTTTATTTATGTCAGCTTTAGGCCATTAAACCTCCTAGTCTCCTATATATACCAAGGAGACATTTTCATTTTGAATCATCTTGGACTTGAACATTTAAGTGG
>ML777603.1:882653-923301 GCA_009831015.1 Picea engelmannii | reverse complement strand
CTTGGACTTGAACATTTAAGTGGGGTAAAAGGAGGTTTCCCCCTCGAAGAGGCTTATTATCTGAAATTATCTCTTTTTCAAGGCGTTGAGTACTTTTCCTGAGGTTTTTCTATGCTATATTGATGTTTGGTTCTTAACACTCTCTTCCAATAGAAGTACAAAAATACTACAACCTCATAGACCTAGAGGAAATACTGAATACAGATTTTGTGGTAAGGTTTTATGAGTAAATCTCAGAGATCCTTATATGTATTTAATGGATTTAATATGTCGATTGTATGGAGAAAAATACTGCTCGAATTTTTGGGAGGTGTGGATTTCTTTAGCATATACAATGGAAATATCTAGGAGTGGCTTCAATATGATATGTGATGAGTTCATAGCCTGAGTGCACTTCATTATATTTATAAAAGAATTCCCAAGGTTTTTAGGGGTAGCCAAAAATATGATTTCCAAAGTTGGCCACTCATATTTTGAGGAAACAAGCACTTATATCAGAGTGTTCGGGGATATTGGCACACCTACTCCTCATTCATATCCCATACCATCTCATATTGGGAGAAATTTGTTACCAGACAATTCTGCAAGGCTATAATGCTTCTTTGGTAAAGGATAAGAAGAGGGATTTCATACCCTATGGTTTTCATATCGGGTTTTACATGGTAAAAGACACTGCATAGGAGAAACAAGACAGATTGAGTCATCTTGATTATTGGTTCCCCACATGTCCTTTTCGAAAGAATGATCCAATATTCCTGGTTCTCCATCACGCGTCGCAGGTGTCCTCATGTTCACTATATGCTCATGATATATTTGAATATGGGATATTTACCTAGGGACCCAAGACTGGGAGGAAGTGATCTATAGAAGGGCTAACCCAAATATGACCAAATTCAAAGAAATTACCATGCATTAACAAGTGGAGACAATAGAGAACACTACTGAAGAATCGATTAGGGTAAGAGAAGAAAATCGAGTAGAAGAAGTGACAAAGGGACAAAAAAGAGGGATATTGTTACTAGAGGAAGCCAAGATAACTATGCAAAGATTAGGGGAATATCCCACACTTAATATTTTGATAGGAGCTTTGATAAATACCCCGAATAATACAAACGATGAGGAAAAAATAAATAATTCAAAGACAATTCCACTGGAAGAGAGTGTTGACTAAGAAAACACAAACCCTATGTCACCATAGGCAGGATCATAGATGAATATTATATCTCAATGAAGTTCATTGAGAGAATCAAGTGGGATGGGTATGCCTACTATCCTCATATATTTGATAACCATATATGGCGACGAGGAAGGTTCAGAATATTCAGACATAACCCCGGTACCAATCACATAGGAGGAGGAACCAGGGAAAACATTTGCTCCAACTTCTAATGATTTGGTCCCAAATCCCCAGGAAGGCCACCATGATTCTAGGAACACTCTTGACACTATATTTCTCAATCAACTGGGAACACAGCCTCAAGATGACAAATCTAAGAACAAATTGGATATAGGTGAACAAGAAGAAGGAACGGGGCATCTAGAAGTCAACATCCCAATGGCCAAAATCTCATCCAATATCGATCCTTCTCCTACTTATCCATATAGGAAAAAGACTCCGTCAGCCGACAAGGAGCAGTAAAAGGCCAAGTCCTCAGAACATACGAGAAATTCCCCTGCTAGGGAACTAAGTGGACCAAACCATGGAACAAAACACGCTGATGAAACAACATTAACACAGAAAACACTGATTGAGGAGGTAGGAGTTTGGGTTCCTACCCTTGAAAGGGATAGATAACCTGCCATGGAACACCTCTATATGGAGAGAATCTTAGGAAATACTCTTTCCTGGGGAGATCAACCGATTCTTGAACCAATATATGAAGTCATCAATATACAAGAAATTTCTTATGACGGGAAAAGGAAATATGCAATGAGAAGAACAATCAAGAAAATGAATCTCATGCTTGATAGAACCTTGTTCATAACCATAGAGGAGACACTATATTAAAAATAAAGTGCTAATATGATTTAGCTAATCAGAGTAGGGGTGGCCATAACCAATTCCACTTTAAATAAGGAAAAAAGGGATGAAATGGGTAGTCACCATGAAGAAAGAGATGGACCATTTTTGACAGTAAGAAAAGTATTACCAAAATTCAACAGATGAGGTGGTACTCTTGAAGTGTGAATTCTGAGAAATGTATGCAAAATTCACAAGGGAAAGAGACCTCTTCATCGCTTGCATAGCTCATTTCCAAGAATATACCCTTATGGGGATGGAAACCTATAAATACATGAAACAATGGTATGAGAAGGAAGATAAAGCCTTGGAATGAATAGACAACATCAATTAAGTACAAAATGGTCGAGATATAGAAGAGCATGGCATATGAGTGTTGATGGATATCAGTATTGCTTGAATAAGGAAGACAACTGAAAATAAGGTAATCATGGTTTAGGAACCCTGATAGAAAATGTAGGGAAGGAGGGAAGAGTGTGAGAAAACTTGGGAGAAAATCAATCAGGAAATGAGGAATATCGACTTTCAAGAGTTTTTCCCACCAGAGTATTTCACCAATTTACATGAAATAGTTAAGTGACATGTAGAGAAAGGTCAAGTGTATGAAATGCAGATTTTGTAGGTTTCAAGCATGATCTCGGGTCAAGTGAATAAGTACATGGAGCCACTGACTAAATTTCTCATAGTCTTACAATGTTTGAGTGTCAAACTAATAAAGTACAAAGAATGGGTGATTGAAATGAAGGAGGTCATGTCCACTCTGATGGATCAACACATGTTCCCATATGAAAATACATGTGAAGATATCTTATGTAGATGGTTAGAATACGAGAGGAACAATCCAATTCAATAAAATGACCAGATGATCTAAACAAAAGAAAAATATTAAAGATAGATAAAGTCCGACACATGTCGTTTTCTTGACTTATCACAACTTAGTAGTTATTTTTATTTTAGAGTTATTTTATAAATAAGAGAATCGACCTTGAGATCAAGGTCGATGGTTTTGGAGAGAAATAATTTTTTTGAAATATTGTAAGAGACTTATTTCTTTGCAAGTTATTTTAATTTAGAAGTTCTTATTACAACGAAAGACACTTCTTTCATCTGAGGTGTGAATGTGATTGGACCAAGGGGGATTATATCTATCTTTGAATTCAATGTTCTTCTGTTGATTTGAGTAAGAGTTGTTGTATCTGTTATTTAAGTTATCTTATAAGGTTGTGACTGTTCTTTTCTTATAATTGATGAATATAAATCGATTGTTTTAATATGTGATTGATGGCAGAGCATTGAAAATTACTTTTCTTGTGCTAATTTCTTATCAATTATATATATATTTTTTTTCTGAAACCATTATCTCAGATAATGTTGAATGTTTACAAGTCAAACAGTGTTATTGCTAGCTTTAAGTAGTTTCGATCCTCATTCTCTTCATGCTGAGGTATAAAAGGTTATTCCAAAACCCAGTTTCCTCCCATACATTGTAACTCCTCTCTGTTATTTAGCTTAAGATCCACCTTTCTTTCCCATTAATGAAAAAAAAACAAAAAAGAGAACTTCATATCTTGAGGAAAGGTTTCAACGAAATACATATCTATTGATCATGATTAAATCCCATCGATAAATCCTGCCATATTACCAATCTAGAGAACCATACCACTTAGTAAATGCTTGTGGGTCTAATTGGGCCTCTCAAGTGGGTCTGGTTCCTATTGTTGAGTCAAAGGGATATCATACCCATCAACAAGTTGTTTGCATAGATACATTCAAATAAAAATGGAGTTTCTTGACATCTCCTCATTGGGTATGGCTTATATATATATGTTGTCAATATTGAGAAAAAAATTAAGCATAAGAGGTGAGAGTTTGGATATGAAAACTCCTCACAGATGAAGTAGGGAAAAGGTGGCGCCAATCCACATAACAAGGGACAAAGAAAAGATGTCCACTCTCAGCAAAACCAGTCCAAGCCACAACACAAGAAGGGTAATGAGAATACGAAGAAGGACACAAGAAAATGGTGTGAATACCATAAAATCCATTGGTGCAACACCAAAAAATATTTCTCCAAGCAATCACTCGTGTTCTAGATAAAGGATTCTGAGTCCAAGGATGATTCTGACTCTAAATCAAATCCATAAGGAGGGAAGAAAATTATCGATGTTGAACCCAATGCCACTGTCGCTACCACCAAAGTCCAGCCAAGTAAAACAGAAGAACCAAAGGAAGGGGAACACCTCTTTCGCTCAAAGATGCAGGTAAAGGGGGATCTTCTTCATTTCATCATCAATAGTGGAAGTCAAAAGAACTTGATATTAGTAGAATTTTTCAAGTGGATTGACCTGCCGATGAAACCACACCCACATCCCTACACCATCAGTTGACTTCTCAAAGGAAGAGATCTTTGTGTCAACTAACAGTTTTGTCTGCCCTACGAAATCAATCCATTCAAAGACAAGGTATTGTGTGATATTTCTCCCCTTGAAGTTTGTGATGTTATTTTAGGACAACCATATTTGTGGAAGCATAATATTGTGTCTAATTCTAGACCCTACAATTTTATTATTACTTTGGGTAGATAATTGTATAGGATACCAGAGGTAGCGCCTCCTACCACTATTTATTTAATCTTTGCTAAGAAATGCACTAAGGTCATTTCACAGACCAGGAAGTTCATCTTATTTTTTATTGTTTATCATATTAATAAGAAGGTCTTCGACACATCCATGGTCAATACACATATCCTCTCTTGGCAGTAGAAACAAGTGGAAAGGATCATGAAAAATTATAGAGACATCTTCTCCTCACCCACCAGGATATCGATGCACTGCCAAGTCAAGCATCCAATTTATGGCACCCCCACTACACCTCTGCCTAATGGACTAGTCTATCATCACTCACTGATCGAAAATGATGAAATCAAGTGTCAGATCCAAGAGATTCTTAAAAAGGGGCACATCARACGCATCTCCTCCCCTTGTGGAAGTTCGATTGTACTGGTACAAAAGAAGGACGGGACCTAGAAACTTTGCATTGATTATAGAGAATTAAACAAAATCACAATCATGAATCGATACCCAACTCCCAAAATTGATGACCTTCTTGACCAACTCATGGGGGAAAAAGTTCTTCAAAAATATTGACCTGAATTCTGGCTACCACCAGGTTCCCATCGAACTAAATGATGTATGGAAGACAACTTTCAAATATAAAGAAGGTCTCCTTGAATGGCTAGTCATGCTCTTTGGCTTAACAAATGCACCATCCAATTTCATGATCTTTATGTATGATGTATTGATACCCTTCACTAACTCTTTTGTGGTGGTATATTTGGATGACATCCTCATCTTCAATAGAACTTGGGAGGAGCACATGCGACATATTCAATAGGTTTTGAGCAATTTCTGGCAGTACAAGCTATATTCCAACTTAGAAAAATTCTCCTTTGGCATGAACAAGTTCAAATACTTGGGTTACATTATTGATGAGCATGGGGTACATGTTGATCCAGCTAAGATACAAGTCATCCATGACTGGCCAACCCCAACCACACTTACTAATCTTCGATATCCTTGTTATTGGCCAGCTTCTACCGATGGTTCATGTTGGGATTCTCCCATATTGCATGGGCCCTGAACCAAGTGACCAAGGGAGGTGGCAGGGTAAAGTTAGCATGGGGGAAGGAACAACAATGGGAATTTCATGAGGTGAAGCATCGCTTGTGCTCAACTCCCATACTCTCCTTTCCTGATCTGCAAAAATCATTCAATATTGAGACTTATGCATCTGACTATGTTGTAGGCACTGTTATCACTCAACACGGTAATCTAGCGGTATACCATAGTGAGACACTCTCATATACTATCCGGAAATACCCCAACTATGACAAGGAAATCTATTCCACGGTACAAGATTTGTGTTAATGGAAACATTACATTTTGGGAAAGGAGAAAATCATCCACACTAATAAGAAGCCTATATAGTTCATACAGACATAGGGGAATTTGCAGAATGACTTCCATTAGGATTTTTCCACCTACCTGCATTAGTTCCATCGCAAAATCAAGTATAAGATAGGGAGCACAAATCTTGTTGTTTACTGCCTCCGTCGACCTCCCGTGGCTGCACTCACCACTTTTCTCCATTCCTGTGGACATGAGGCATCTGAGTGGCCCCAACTTTATCATAAAGATCCAAACTTCGCCACCACCTATCAGTTGTTGGGTACAAGAATAGATGTCACCAATTTTCACATTCAGGATGAACTATTATTCCATTTGGGCCATCTCTGTTTTCTTGGAAGTGAGCATGCAAAACTTATTTAGGAATCCCACTAAATTTAGATGGATGGACATTTTGGCGTGGAGAAAAATGACATTTTGGCATGGAGAAAAATGTGGCCATTCTACAGACAAATATTTATTGGCCAAAACTTCAACAGGATGTCAAAAAGTATATAATATCTTTCGCAACTAGTGCCATTTCCAAGCCAACCATCAAGAAGAAAGGATTACACACCCCTCTTCCTATTCTCGAGAATCCTTAGGAATCCATATCAATCAATTACATGTATGGATTTCCATCCACCAAGCAAGTAAATGATTGTGTATTTTTGGTAGTTGATTAATTTTCAAATATGGCTATCCTCACAGCTTGCAAGACAAGCATAATAGTGGCAGATACTTCCAATATGTTCTTCGAACGAGTGTGGGTCCATTTTTGGATACCATATACCATCATCTCCGACTGGGACAATAGGCTCCCCGACACATTTTGGTCGAGCCTTTTGTCACTGTTGGACACTAATATCACTAAATTTACTGATTTCCACCCCCAAACCGACAACCAAATAGAGGTCACCAATCAGATGATTGTGCACATCCTACGCATGTACAACTCTAAGAATTTGCATACATGGGATGAGATTCTCCCCTATGTTCAACACAATTACAACATGTCTCTCCATAGCTCCACCAACCATAGCCCATTTCAATTAGGGTTTGGATTCCAACCCTTGGGTCCAATTGATGTTGCACTACCTCTTCCCTCCACCCAGACAGAATCTTCCCATGTTCAGTCTAAAATTGAAAAATACACTAGATTCATTGAGCGCATTCAACACTTTTTCCAACAGGTCCATGCAATTTTGAAGAAAGAAAATGCTAAGTACAATTAGTGCCATGATGAACATAGGGTACCACACCAGTTTAAGGTGGGAGACAAAGCCTAGTTAAATTTGTAGAAAAAGAGTCTACAAGGCCCCATCAGAAGCTCTGTCCACTTTGATATGGGCCTTACACTATCACCAAGGATATGGGTATCAATACTTTTGAGCTCAACACTCTGCCCTTGCCTTGCACCCAATGTTCAATATGGACCTCCTTCGACTATATTTTCCAGCATTATTGAACACCTCAGAGATCACAAAATAGATTACACCAATATAGATCAACCCTGAATACATGGAATAGGTATCCACTGATCAAATAGTGAACACACAGGTCAAGGGCACTTGCCAATAGAGGATCCATTTTTATCGGGTTGTCAAGGAAGGACAAATCCTACACCCAGGAAAGTGGCTCACCTATGTCCAAATTCATTAGAAGTTTCCCAAATTTATGGGGGGACTCAATGTAATGGAAAAAATTTCTTCCTAAGGGGGGAGGACTGATCGAGGTGAATATCGGTGACCATCCACTATTCCAACTGGCTCTTCTTGACAATTTTTAGTTCAGAAAATTCTTCTGTACTTCTTTGTATTTGTGGGTTCTACACTTCCAGGTCTTTCTAAATACCTACACATCTTCTAGGTGGAGACTGGTGTCCTCCCACCTAATCCAACTAGCTCACTTTGGATGTTTTCATGTCAACACATATTTTTCTACTTTCAGGGCCATTTTGGGGCCTTAAACAATGTTTTTTTTTTCTTCCCAGAGTCAAACTGTAGACAGAGTCAGATTTTGATGGCATAATATGTAGTTCTTGAACATACCTTTCCATTGGTCTATCACACACCTAAAATGGAGGTTGCATGAAAACATTATGACCATGTGAAGTTGAGGTACCAACTTACCCATCAAGACCCACATGAATTTTGGTGTTTCACCTCCTAGTGTTAGGTTTTTGGATGTCTATGGTTTTGGAATCCATGAGTAATGTTAAAAATTCCTCTGGAGGCTCATTGTAATCAGTCTTCTCAGACAAATGCACGTAGTAGCTACATCTCTTCTCAGAGATAGTTACCACCATTCAAGAAAGTTGTTTCAATTCTGCATTTTTATAGTTTTATCCTATTTTATTTATTCAATATAATATTTTTTTCATTGGATATCTATGTTGTTCTCCATATCTCTATGTTTATTGTATTCAGTCTTTTAATCATTTCATTCCACTCCTAAATCGAAATCAATCTACCTTAAAGGAAAATTGATTAAAAAAACCTTCACAAAAGCCTTCGGTTTCCCACATCTACTATCAACCTCCTCTATAAACAAAGAAGGGATATATTTTTTAGGGAGATTCTGTAAGAAACCTCTATAAGAATTTTTTGTCCTTCCAGTGTTAAATATTCAGTAGCAGGTCACCCACGATCCTTCATTCTACTACTTCACTAGTGATTTGTTAGCCTTGTTATCTCTATCAACCAACCAAAGACATATGTCTTCTTATCCTTCTTTTCCCTCATTATACAGAGTCCATCCATTGTAAACAACACAATCTCTAGGGTCCATTATTTATTATTTCTTATATTTTAGGGTTTCTCTGTTAATTACCATTACTTATTTTACCATTTTACTTAACTACCAAAATATCCATTATAAATACTTATTATGACCCCCTTTAGGATATTTATTATATACTTATTTATTATTATGTATGCATATAAGTACTTATTGTTATCGTTTTAAGAGAATTAATATATTTATGTTATTATTGATATTATTGATATTTAGTAATAATGATACAGGGCATGAAAATGGTTACTCTACAAAATCGACAAGCTATGTGTCTCTAAAGGTGAATTTGGTGTTGGGAAGATAGTTTACAACTTACAAAGGTATGTGTAGTGGCCTATAATGCAAGAATATGTAGCATGGTACATTAGAGGATGTACATTTTGTTGTACAAACAAGCCCAATAAGAAGAAGAAAGGTTTATACCATCCGTTAATTGTACCCACTCGACCTTGTGAAATAATTTCGATGGATTTTTTGGGGGGTTTACCAACAAAAAGGAAGGGACATGACTATCTACTTGTGGTAGTTGATAGGTTCAACAAGATGTTCCTTCTCATGCCTTGTAAAAATACCATCAAAGGAGAAGCAGTAGGAAACAAGTTAATTGGGCAGTTATATGAACACTTTTTGATACCAAGGACCATCATCTCAGATAAGGATACCCAATTTCCTAGTTCCTTTTGGACTATGGTTTGGGAGAATATGGACACTAAGTTTAATAAATATACAACATTCTATCCACATAAAGTTCAGTTGGAAAGACATAAGTAGTCAATAAGAATTTGGTACAAATTTTGAGGGGTTATAATCAAAAGTATTTGAAGACCTATGAGGAAACTATGATCTATATATAACACTCTTATAATAAAGTGATCCACACTTCTAGTCGTAAGTCACATTTTGAAACTTTCTTTGGATATTTTTCTCCTTCACCATTGAATGTTGCGAGGAGTGAGAGAATAAATCATAGAATAATCTTTGAAGACAGAGAAATTTGTTGAAAATATTAGGCAAATCCATTTTAAAGTATAGGAGACTCTAAATAATCCACATGAAAAGTATGAGGCAATATATGATCAACACAAAAGTGATATGAAATTCAAAGTGGGAGACATAGTTCCGTTACAACTAAACATGGAAATAGTATAAGGTCTTGGTAATAATATCAAGGCTCTGTAGTATGGCCATTTAAAAATATTGGAGAAGGTAGTATGCTAAATAATTCCTTTAGACTTAGTCTACCCCCATACACACACATTTAATATGTAGTAAATATGGATAATATCAAACTATATGAGCCTTCCATGTTAGATCATTTCCTACCTTCCATAGATGACTTAGCACCAGATGCTCAAGAAGGGTTGGTAGATGACACAATTTTTTAGAAGTGGCTCAAAACTACAAGACATGGGTAACATGACCTTTGGAAGATTGGATTGAAAGGAAAAATTCTAGGAAAAGAAAAGTGGCACTCAAGGGGGAAGGTAGAGGAAAAAATTCCTCACCTCATTAAGTAAATATTTTGGGGACCAAAACCCTCCCTAAATGGAGAGTTATGATCTGAATTGTATCATTGTATTATGATTCATCTATATATATGCTTTGATAGTGTACAAAATGTAGGAATGCACTTGTAGGGTCATTTTATTAGAAGGGCCTTGTTTGGAAATATGGAGCTTGGAACCTTCTTGAACCATTTTGAGGCATCAAATGGTATGTTTTTGGGTTATAGTGTCTAGAAATTTTAATCAACACCCTTGATGATGTTATGCATTATAGAACCTTTCCAACGATGCAAACCATGCCTCAATTAGAGATAATATGTGAAATTTATACCTCTCGTAAGTTGACCTACCTTGTTGACCACTATGGTACAAGTGCATCCCACACTATCCCTCATTAGTCACAGATATGGGATAGCCATGTGTGGAATTTAAAGAACATTTTATAAGGTTCCAAATATTATCACAATTGAGGGTTGAGTAAGTCAAAACCCTACCCGTAGATGGATATCAGACTATGTTAAATATCGGGCCACTAGGAGGTCAAGGGGTTCCATTCATTAGCAATGTATTTGTTCCATAGTTGATAAGAGAATTTAGGAGTGGTATTTTGAGAGAATAACAAATGAGGATAGATTATGTAGCAGTTATGTTATCCCCATTTTGTGGATAAATAAGGAGATGATATCTTTACACCCTCAAGTTACAGATATGGAGTGCTGAGAGACTACATGACCAACAATCCCCTTTGCACAGATGGACAACCCACTCACCACCACAGATGGTCATAGGTTTATAGATGTCATCCACCACACCAGTGGTTGATGCAGCACCCCCTGCCTCAGCAGGTTCTACGCAACCTCCCAGTCTTAGGACCGTTCTTTATCTTCCCCTTGAGTCGGATTGACTCTTTGATTTTTGTATAGGAAACCCAACACAGACACGAGTGTGTATCCACAGGTCCTTATGAGTTACGCCTGTACAAACAAGAACCAAGTGCCAACTCACTCCCTTGTGATCACTGAAATGACCACAACCTTCACCCGAAAGGGTACTTTAGGTTTCATGACTTTGCGATCATAGATGTTAGTCCTCATGTCTCGTTAATCCCTAAAACCCTGAAAAGGTTAATGGGTCTCTGAACCCCCCCTTTGAATTTTCCCTGATGTGAACTCCAACTATGAACTAGGACCCAAACACTTCGGTACCTCGAGATTTCTCTTATTGGAATTTTTCAATGCAACAAATCCTTTCGTCGACTTCTGAAACTGCAAAAACCCACTGCCATAGATTAATGACTTTGAGCTCCCAACAATCTGATGGTCCTAACTCTATCAGGACTTTGTGAATCAGGATTTCTCTACACTCGACTCTGAGTCACAACCTCCTCCACTTCTCGAATTATGAAACACAAAATTCAAGCGCAAGATCAACAGTTCCTGTTGATACAAATCCAACGGTCTCTATTCCTCCTGATCTTCTAACACCAAAAAAATCCCAGCCTTATCTCCCTTACTAGTTAACTAGATCGAACGGCCCGCAGTAGATCGACACTTCCCTGGAAGCGTTTCCACCGTCCTTTCCATTTTCAAAACTCCTTCGCCAAACACTCTGGCATTAACTCTTTTGAACTTTCCCTCTTACAGGTGACCTTAACCTTTCTCTCCATTTGAAAACTTCAAAGTTTCTATCCCTTCCGAGCTTCGATTCTCCCGAAAATCCTGGACTCTAAGGAATCCCTATGCACACACCTTGCGGCATTCGCAAATAACCTCTAGTTATTTGGCCCTTCGATTCTGTGCACTCCTTGCAACAACAGTCCTTCAATCCTCCCCCTAGATTGATAAAGTATAAGACTTTAACCTGCCTATGTACACCTTGCACGACTATGTGCTATCCTGCACTTCTGATGGTATGAGAAAAATGATATCTCTCCTGAGTTTCCTTAGATAAAACTCAAAACTCCATCAACGCACACCTTGCAGACATTCACTGCACTCCTTACAGGAATTGTTAGGAAGAGAAACAATTGAAACTCATTCTTCCCTTATCTCGTACTTCATACCTTTAACATGAAATCACACACACAACATAGCATTGAAACAAATGCATAAACAAAGAATATAAGAAACTGTATACATACCATTCAACAGATGCAAATAGTAAGCATAATAACACCATAAAATTGAGTCAAACATTTCATATATAAACTCAAGTTTTCCCTTACATGGGTTCTCCTCTATGTTATTACTCTCTATAGCTCTACATCTTACTCAAATGATACAATGATACAAGCAAGGGTGTATTTCTATCCATTTTTCCCTCCTACACTACAAGCTATCTAATCTGAAATAAAAGCTACAACAACTTTTCATAAATTACAATAAATGTCTCTTTATCCGACAGATGTGAGCAACGCTCAAGATTTTTTTACAATCTCCAAAACATAAATGTAAATATGTCTCCCAGCTATTACATTAATGTCTATTCATTTAAATTTAAAACATTTTCAAAATGTGGTTTGGTGCATATCCAACTGTCTTTGTCTTTTGCGCTTGCTTTGTTGGCGTGCATACGATGCTCCTACATCATACTCCCTTGAATGAAAATTTCATGAATCCCTATTCATGAGATATTGCACCATTTGTCCATGTCTTTGAATATTTTCTTCACTTTCCCAACTGGCATCTTCAATCGGGTGTCCTTTCCATTTGACCAAATATTCAAAGTATGTTTTCCTTCGGGTCTTCTTTCTGACTATATGATGAAAAATACTTTCCATCTGTGACCTTTCAGCTACAGGCATCTATTTAACCCATTGGAATTCATTTTTATCCTCTGATCACTCTGTTTCATCATCTTTGTAAGGATACATATCTGCTATGTTGAATATGGGTGATATCCCTACTCCATCCAATATTTCAATCTCATAAGCATTTGCTTCAAACTTTCTTATGATCTTACACGGTTCAATTTTCTTCATTTTCAACTTAGTGTATGTTCCTCTTGGGAACCTTTCTTTTTTGAGATGCACTAAAATGAAATCACCTACTTCAAACTAAAGTTCTCTTCTGTATTGATCTGCTCTGTGCTTATATTCCTGGCTGGAATTTTGCAATCGCTCCTTAATCTTGCTGTGGAGTTCTTTCATTTTTGTTGCAAAATCCTCTGCTCCAATACTTCTGAATTTAGCCTTCTCTAAGTCTCTCAACTCAGATACTCCTGTCAACTGCATTCCATACATGATCTAGAATGGGATTTGTCATGTGCTTCGGTTTGGTGAATCATTATATGCAAATTCTGCTTGTGGTAGAATCTGATCCCACTGACTGTGATGTTCAGCCACCAAACTCCTTAATAAATATCCCAAGCTTTGGTTTACTACTCCAGTCTATCCATCCATCTGAGGGTGATATGTTGAGATAAAAGATAAGTTAGTCCTTAGCTTCTTCCACAGGGTCCTCCAGAAATGACAAACAAATTTGGTATCCCTATCCGATACAATACTCTTAGGTAAGCCGTGAAGTCTAACAACTTCTTTCAAAAATAGATTTGCAACATGAGTTGCATCACTGGTTTTCTGACATGGAATGAAATGTGCCATTTTATAAAATCTGTCGACTACCAAAAATATTGAGTAACACCCTCTTTGCATCCTTGGTAGTCCTAACAAAAAATATATACTTACTACATCCCATGGCCTCTCTGGTACTAGAAATGTATGATACAACCCTGTATTTTGTCTCTTTCCCTTTGCATGCTGGCAAATTCTGCACCTATTCATGAATTTCTTGACATCTGTCCTCATCCCTGGCCAATAGTATGACCCATTTAGTTGCGTGAATTTGTTTCCATAGCCGAAGTGTCCAACCAATCCTCCACTATGTTTTTCCTTCAAAATATTCTCTCTCATAGAACTCTTTGGAATACAAAATTGATTTCCCTTAAATAATATTCCATTCTGAATCAAATATTCGATCCATTGGCTCTTTTCTCTGAGAACTAGATTCTCACATGCTTCATAAGCTTCTTTAAAATCTAAATCATCTCTGTACATATCCTTGAGGTTATCGAAACCTAAGGACTTCACTCTGAACTCCTGCAGAATCAAACATTTCCTGCTCAAAGCATCAACAACTTTGTTAGCAGTTCCAGAAATATGCTTTATAACAAAAGTAAAATTCTGCATGTATTCAACCCATTTTGTGTGCTTCTGGTTCAATTTTTCCTGTCGAGATATGAATTGTAAAGCATGGTTATCACTATACAAGACAAAATCTTCTGGGACCAAGTAATGCCTCCATTTCTTCAATGTCTATATGTCTGCATAAAATTCCTTGTCATACATGGAATATTTTAGCTTCATTTCATTCAGCTTCTCACTGAAGTATGAAATTAGGCTGTTGTCTTGGCTTAAGACCACTCCAATCGAAAATCCACTTGTGTCACATCTCACTTGAAATGTCTTGCTAAAATCTAGTAGAACCAGAATTGGTTGTCCTGTTATCTTCTCCTTCAACAACTTAAAACTTTTTTTTGCCTCCTCTATCCAATGAAAATATTTGCATATTTTCTTGAATATGTCCATCATAGGTTCACATATCCCACTGAAACTCCTGATGAACTTCCTGTAAAACTAGCCAATCCATGGAAGCTTCCAACTTCAAAGATACTCTTTGGCGATGGCCAATCCCTGACTGTTTTTACCTTCTCAGGATCCATCTTCAACTCATTCGCAGAGATTGCGAAGCCTAAGTAAATGAGTTCTATCTTCATGAAAGACAACTTCTTTATATTTATCAACAACTTCTCTTGTTGTAACCTCCTCATCACTAAAGATAAGTTCTTCAAATGTTCTCCTTTAGTCTTATTGAATATTAGTATATCATCAAGATACACAATCACAAACTTTCCAATGAAATCCTTCAAGACTTCATTCATCAACCTCATAAAAGTACTTGGCTCATTCGTCAAACCAAACGACATGACAAGCCATTCATATAGTCCGTCATTCATCTTGAATGCTGTCTTCTGTTCATCACCTTCCCTCATTCTAATATGATGATGTCCACTTTTCAAATCAATTTTTGAAAAAAACTTTACTCCACTCAAGAAATCCATCAATTCATCCATCCTAGGTAAAGGAAATCTATACCCGATGGTGATTTTGTTTATGGATCTCGAGTCTATACACATTCTCCAGCCACCATCCTTCTTCATACTTAACATTGTAGGTACAGTGCATGGACTCAAACTTTCTCTAACCAATCCTTTGTCCATCAAATCTTGGACTTGTCTTTTGACTTCTTCATTCTCATGCGGTGTCAATCTGTACGTTTCCTTGTTTGGTAGACTTTCCCTAGGTATAGTATCAATATGATGACTTATGCTCCTGATGGGTGGAAACAAACAAGGTAATTTGTCCACTACTATGTCAGCAAATTCCTCCAACATTTCCTGAATTTCCTCAGGCATATCATCTATCTTGGTACTGGTCAAGATGACTCTTGGTTTTCTTACAACAACAAACTACATGTCTTCTTATTTCTTGACTTCATGAATAAGTTCCTTCCCAATCATGAGAAGTATTGTATTGTTGGCTTCCGCTTTTACCTCCTTGTCTTTAATTGGTAGAAACATATGTGTCCTACCATTCTTCTCCAAGGTGTATGTGTTCTTTCTCCCATCATGAACAACATTTATATCATATTGCCATGGTCTCCCCAACAAAATATGACAGACATCCATGGGAATAACATCACACAGGATTTCATCATTATATCCCCATATCTTAAATTCAACTTGACATTGTTTAGTGACAGTTACCTAATGTCCCTTTTGTAACCACGAGACTTTGTATGGGCTCAGATGCACAATAGTCTCCAATTCCATCTTCTCTACAATTTCTTTGGATACTAGATTATCTGTGCTTCCAATTTCCACTATTACCTTGCACACCCTATCCTTGGTCTTGCAAGTAGTTCTGAACAAATTGTTCCTTTGGAATGGATTTTCTATCTCCTTCTCTGGTTTCAAGAGAATTTTCTGCATCATTAAGGATATTCTTCCTTCTGCATATTCTGCCTCAACATTTCACCTATGCACTTCTTAAATGTGAGCTTTGCCTCCATCTCTTTTCCTATCAGGACATTCAAAATATTTGTGTCCCATCTTTCCACAAACAAAACATTTCATCTCACCTTCTCTGCCTCTTCCTCTTCCTCTGGCTCACAGAAAAATGTTTTTGTCGGCATATTGTCTCCCCTGTGAACTTCCTCCTCTTTCAAGATGAGTATGAGGTTTCTTTTCTTCTTCCATGGGATTTTGAGTTTTGTCCTAGGCAACTACCTTGCCTCTACTCAGACTTGTACCTCAACCTCTTTGACCTTTCTTTTGGGGAAATTTCTCTTCAGCCTTTAGGGCCATTTGATAAGCATTTTCTACAGTCCTTATCATCATAATTCTCATCTCATCCCGACTTTCATATATCAAACCATTCATATATCTAGCAACCTTTTCATCATCACTTTCATGATGACCTTCTCTGATGTTGAGCCTGTAAAATTCCTCAGTGTATTCTTTCACTATCATCCTTTTCTGTCTCAAGTTATGCATTCTTCGAAATAGATTGATCTGGTAGTCTCTGGGTATACACTTGGATTTCATTTTTGCAACCATTCTATCCCAACTTTTGATTCTTTGCTTTCCTTTTCAATTCCTTCCATCATGAAGTTCATCCCACCACAGTGATGCATGACCTTTTAGTCTAGTGACAACATGTTTAAATTTCTTATCTTCCTTGACATCCTCATAGTCGAAGTATTCATCCAGAGCTGTAAACCAATATAGTATCTCTTCAATGTCTAAGTTGATTTCATACATCGAAATGTCCATTTTTTCTCTGGAACCTATTCTTGCAACAACTCTGAATAGGCGTTCTTCTACAACATCTTCAGCTACAACTTATGCTTCAGCTCTAGCCTCATTTTCTCTTTCGGATTCACTAACATCTCTAGCATCGACTATTTGTCTCTATGTTGTTTCCATAGCATCCAATCGAGCATGGAGTTCTCTCATCTCCCTTTCCACAGTTAGATCGGGCATTGGTATTTCTCTCCTTCTTGGCGGCATTTTTTCAATCTGTTCCCCCTAGAAAACAAAAAGAAATTGTAAGGCTCTAATACCACTCTGACGTAGAACCCCCTACCTCAACAGGTTCTGTGTGACCTCCCAGTCTTAGGATCATTATTTATCTTCCCCTTGAGTCGGATTAACTCTTTTATTTCCCTACAGGAAAACCCCCCCCCACACACAAGTGTGTATCCATAGGTCCTTATGAGTTACACCTATACAAACAAGCACCAAGAGCCAAATCACTACCTCATGATCACTCATATGACCAAAACCTTCACCTAAAAGGGTAATTCAGGTTTCACGACTTCACAATCCCATATGTGAATCCTCTTGTCTCGTCAATCCCCGAAAACCCAAAAATACTAACGGGTCTCTAACTCCTCCCTTTGAATTTTCCCTGATGTGACCTCCAACTATGAACTGGCGCCCAAACACTTTGGTACCTCAAGATTTTTCTTATCGGTGTTTTGTGATACAACAACTCCTTTCCTCGACTTTCGAAACCGCGACAACCCCTTTCCACAGTTCAACGAATTTGAGCTCCCTGCGATCTAAAAATCCTGATTCTATTGGGACTTCATGAATCGATAGTTCACGACTCTTGACTCCGAGTCACAACCTCCTCCACTTCTCGAATTATGAAAAATGAAATTCAAGCATGAGATCAACGGTTCTTGTTGATCCAGATCCAATGGTCTCTATTCCCCCTAAGATTCTATCATCGAACAACTCTCTACCTTATCTCCCTTACTGGTTAACTAGATCTAATGACCCATAGTAGATCGACACTTCCCCTGGAAGCGTTTCCACCTTCCTTTCTGTTTTCAACACTCCTTCGCCAAACAATCTAGTATCAACCCTTCTAAACTCTCCCTCTTACGAGTGACCTCGAACTTTGACTCCCTTTGAACACTTCAAAGGTTCTATCCCTTCTGAGATTCAATTCTCTCGGAAATCCTGGACTCTAAGGAATCCCTATTTGCACACCTTGAGGCATTTTCAAATAACCTCTAGTTATTTGACCCTTCGATTATGTGCACTCCTTGCAACAATAGTCCTTCAATCCTCCCCATAGATTGATAAAGTCTAAGAATTTAACCCACATATGCACACCTTTCATGGCTCTGTGCTATCCTGCACTTCTGTTGGTACGAGAACAACGACATCTCTCCTGAGTTTCCTGAGATAAAAATCAGGACTCCGTCAACACATATCTTGCGGACGTTCACTGCACTCCTTGCAGGAATTCCCAGGAAGAGAAACAATTGAAAATCATTCTTCCCTTATCTCAGAATTCATACCTTTAACATGAAATCACACACACAACACAACATTGAAACAAATGCATAAACAAAGAATACAAGCAATTGTATACATACCATTCAACAGATGCAAATAGGAAGCATAATAACAAAATAAAATTGAGTCAAAGATTTCATATATTAACTCAAGTGTTCCTGTACATGGGTTCTCCTCTGTGTTCTTACTCTATACATCTCTACATCTTACTCAACTGATACAATGATACAAACGAGGGTGTCTTTCTATCAATTTTTCCCTCCTACACTACAAGTTATCTAATTTGAAATAAAAGCTACAACAACTTTTAATAAATTACAATAAATGCCTCTTTATCCAACAGATGTGAACAGTGCTCAAGATCTATTTACAACCTCCAAAAAATAAATGTAAATACGTCTCCTAGCTATTACATTAATGTCTCTTCATTTAAATTTAAAATATTTTCAAAATGTGCACTACTGCATATTCAACTCTCTTTGTCTTTGCGCTTGCTTTGTTGGCGTGCTTACGATGCTCTTGCATCAGTTGGATTCCAGAAGTTAGTGGTACTTTCTCCATGAGGTACAAGTCAATATTATGGTGAGAATCATTTCAATATCTAAGGAATTTAATTATTTTTTATCTTAGATTTCTTTAGATTTCATGATATGTGCTTGGACATTATGCCTTTTTCCCTAATTCACCTTGGTAGTTGAAATTATACCCTAGTAAGTGGTATTATTTGGGAATGGGTTATCTACTGGGAAATAACTTAATGAGCCATCGTACCATTCCTGACCATACTTACAATTTTCCATAATTATTCCCCTCCATTTCGTTATCTCTGGGGATTTTAGGGTGTATCGACACAAGAAGGGGTTGTCCCTCATTCTATGGGAAGAAGGGGATAACGGCCCAGAGGGGTTGGTGTTGGGTAAAAGATAAAATCCTTTATAAAACTTCCATATTCTTCACCTAGGGATCACCCAAGAAAGGAATGGAACACTTATCTTTGAATAAAAGGGGACCCACAATATAATAAATGCTTAAAAGGTTAGTTGAACGATAGGATGTCTCATCACGAGGAAACCTATAATGTCCATGGATATCTAGTGGTATGAAAATTTCATCATCTGGTCACCAAACCAGGGAAATGACTCTTAGTTGCATGGATGAGAGAAAGGAGGTCTCATCATGAGCCAACCATCTCATTTCCATTAGTTATTTGTGGGTGACATTTCCACCATCTGGTCACCACACCAGGGAAGTGAACTTAAATCTCTCCTTATTCTATTATGAAAGAAAATATAAAGAAATAAAGACAAAAATCCAATGATGGGATTGGAAAAAGTGCATTTGCAGATGAAGGTACCACACACCCTATACAAAGGAAACCATGAATGAGACACTATAACCCCTAGTATGTCATGAGCCTTATGACCATTGAGTCTTGACCCCATCCACCTCATAAAATTTACATGGATTAGAGATGTAACTCTTGGAATCTCTCCTTGAACTAGGGAAATACCTACCCAGCAGGACACCTCATCAACCCTCCGATACTTAAACTTGAGAAGTCGCATAATGTCTTTGAGTTGTTAATTGTTTCATATGGTGAAGTTTGATGCACATGATTGGATGGATTATTTATTGATTGTATTAACTTATCATGATGTTATGACTTGATATACTTGGAGGGCATGTTCATTTTTCTTTGCAGGACCTAGATGGTGGAAAATTTTGGGAGAACAAGCCTAGATTGGGCTTCCATGGGGCTACAAAACCACAGGTTGGATGCCAAGGGACCACATGCTGAATGAGAGATATAAAACTTGGAAGGCCTCAAATATGACTTGGACAACATATCCTAACCCTCAGATTCCAAACATTTTTCCTAGGAGAGGTAAGATTTCACTTCTAAAGACATGGAATCACCTAGGGGGGTTAGGGCTTGGTGGTGAGGTGCCAGTATTTGAAACATGGAATTTTTAGGAAGATAAGAGTATTCACCATGATATATGTGCCTATATTCTTGACACATGTGTTGGCTATCGGAAGTCACTCCTGGATTGCTTGCAGGAGCAGAGCCCGACGCCCATTGGTTTAATGTCACGATTTGTTTTAAAGGGGTGATCTAATGGAGGAAAACTCAAGAAGATATCACTTTAACTCAGGGACTAAGTCTGGTACATATGGTGAAAAAGGAGGTCTTGATCCAACTTCAACCAGTAATTTGATAAAAGGGTGGATAGGTGGAAGACTTAGTGAGAAAAATGAACAAACAACTTAGGGCAATAGGCTTATGGCTATTTGCAGAAGAAAGACACTGAAGGCAAGATCCGCTTGACTCAGGGTCTCAAGAAACTGAGGAGGACTCGACTGGATCCTCCAATTCCAAGTCACTCAGTGCTGAGAAAAATCACAGGAGCTGGTTAAAAACATTCCAACTGCTACAGTGATCCTACCAACATCATCCTATAAAAGCTATAGCTCGATTGGATCCTCCAATTTCGAGTGTTTCTAACACAGCGTAACAGAGACGTAAAAGAAACTGGCATTCATCAGGCAAGAAGTCTCAAAAGTGCATACATAACCAGAGTATCAGTGCTTCATTAAAGATTTACAACTGGGAGCTCAGCTAAACCATCGATAGATACAAAAATGGTGAAAACGTATTCATATACTCAAAACAACAACAACAGCGAAATCAAGACACTGCATTGAAAGCTTTGCGTCTGCATGGCTCCTGACATTCAAAATATGGACGATCGCGCAACTTATGCCAGACGCAATCTTAATTCTTTGACATTTCCAACGATGAATCGATGTGTGTTAAATTCATGGCCATGCTTTCCCATTAAGGCGGAGGCGATGTCTAACCACCACCAACCGCTTCAATAACTGCTTTCTTGGGATCGAGGATGATCTGGCCAACTCAGCACCTCGGGATATGGGAGACTTCTCGTTCTGCCATCTGGAATAGCTTGACTGGCTCAAAGGATATGCGTGAGGAGCCAACATGGAAGGTGGGGAGTATGGAAATGGAGTGAAGGGGCCGAAACTGTGAGGACGTGAAAGAAGTGGCGAGGCGCGAGAAGGATTTTGGGAGAGACATATGGAAAAAGACGTTAAGCAGAGGAGGCAGGGAAGTAGGTGTGATGGACAACTTTAGCGGGAGGCTAACCTGGAGGGAAGGAGGCGTGTGGCAGATGGTGTGTGGATGATGGGAAGGAAAGAAGACCACGTGGACCATAAAGGGGAGGTGGACGGATGGCACATGGAAGCAGGAGAAAAGCGGTTGGAAGGTGATGTGACGGGAGAAGGGCCCACGCAAGCTTAAGCACAGAGCCTCTAAGGATGGCAGGAGTGCATGAGCACTGCTAATCCAGGCGTTGAAATCTCAGTCATTAGAAAGTTGCATCCCCAATTCCGGACCCCCCCCTCCGCTTAAAGGTAGAAAGGAAGGGGGGGTCCGGAATGTTCTTTATCGCCATTTATTCGGGCGTGCTAATCTGAGCTGTCAGAGAGTTGCGCCCGCGATTCTGAACCCCCCCCCCGCTTAAAGGCCGAAAGGCAAGGGGGGTCTGGAATTCACTGTGCGTCGTTGATATACATGCACAAATTCCAGTCGTTCAAAAATGATTCTTTTTTAACACAGACACACTCGAGCCCAAAACTTAGGACGAGTGGGTTTTTGACCCATCCTTTTACATTCTAACTCCCTTACAAGAAATATCTCTAACATCTGGCTCCATGGGGGATAGAGTCATCCCTGTGATGCTCTAAGAACTCTTTTGCAGATTCAGTGCCTTTTCTATTGGGCTATGGAGTCATTTATTAGTCCGGAAAATAAAAACAAAAAACAATATGTACAAAACGAAACAAAAAGAGCCAACTGTGGCTCACAGAAAACACTTTTTCAAGAAATGCCCATTTACCGGGCTGCCAAAAACTTCATTGCCTTCCAGATCCTGCAACCTGTAAGTGTTGTTTGAAAATACTTCAAGGATCTTGAAAGGCCTGATCCAGAGGGCGTCAAAGTTACTATGTTTGCCCTTTTCCTGCTTGGGTGCATCCCATTTGAGCACTAGATCACCTTGCTCAAATTCCTTCTTCTTGTTCTTCTTGTCAAAATCCTGCTTGATCTTCTGCTGACGATTGTAGGCTCTATCCATGAGCTGTTCTCTGATCTGCTGCACTTCCACCATCTGATGAATCCTTCGGAGTATGTGATTAGGTTCCCCTTCAAGGACCTGGAGGAAATTTGCCACAGGCAAGGCAAGCTGAGTGGGAAAAACGACCTCTATTCTGTAAAAAAGTTGGAAAGGAGAGAGACCCAGGGACTTCTTAGTTGTCACCCGATCGACCGAGAGAGAAAATTTGAGCTTTGAGTCCCAGGCCTTCTGATTGTCCTCCAGTAGATTTTTTATAAGCTTGATTAGGCTTTTATTGGAGGACTCTACCAGTCCGTTTCCTTGAGGATAGTATGGAGTTGAGTGAACCAATGAAATCCCAAATTGTTCACAAAACTTGATCATAGGTTCAGACCTTAAGGGGGAGGCATTGTCAGTGACAATTCTACTTGGACAACCAAATCTGGCTATGATGTCTTCCAAGAAGCTGATGATTGCTTTGTGAGAAGTGCTTCTGGTGGGGACAGCCTTTATCCACTTGGTGAAATAATCAGTTGCAGTGAGGATCCATCTATGCTGGCCACTTGAGGGAGGATGAATCTCTCCGATGAAATCCAATCCCCACTACTGAAAGGGTGACGAAACTACTACAGGCTTTAATGGACGAGATTTGAGTTGTTGTTTACCTGAGAACTTCTGGCATTTGACGCAGGCCCTGACTTCTCTGCAGACATCAGTAAACAAAGTAGGCCAGTAATACCCATCCCGGAGGATCTTATGGGCTGTGGTATTCCAAAAATGATGACCTCCGCAGAGACTATTATGAAAATCGAACATCACTTTCTGTGTTTGCAATGGGTCCAGACATCTTAATAATATCCCCAGAGGATCTTTCCAATACAAGGCTCGGTCAATGAGGAAGTATTTGACCACTTTGAGCTTTAAAGCTCTGGCCCTACTCTTACCCAGTCCATCAGGGATCTTTAATTCCTACAGAAAGTACAAGATGTCCCTGTACCAGGGACATGCTGCTAGTGGTATGGTGATCTGCGAATTATTGCTAGATGACTCAGCTTGCTCATTGATGCAGTTAATTTCCAGAGCTTTGTAATTGGATTCAGCCAATAACTTGGCCAAACCCTGCCCCTTTATCAGCTTGGTGGGCTTAATTTCCAGGTCAAACTTGAGGATCTTAGCTATCCATTTGCCCCTTCTTCCGTCTATGTCAGGCTGTATAAGGATGTCCTTCACTAAAGCTAAAGGGACATATGCAGTGATTTTTGAATGCAAAACATAGATCCTAAAAGATTTGAGAGCTTTCACCAATGCGTAGGCCTGTTTTTCCATGATCTCATATCAGAGTTCAACATCTCTTAACACTTTACTGAAGAAGGCAATGGGCTGCTCTCACCCTTGATCATTTTTCTGCAACAAAACTGTCGCTACTGTGTCACAGGAAGCAAAAGAAAATATCAGAAAGTCTTTAGAATAATCAAGACTGACTAGCACAGGTGCCTCAGTCAATGCATTCTTTATCTGGGCAAAAGATCCCTTGGATTCAGCAGTCCACCTTATTTCATGGCCCTTCCTGAGCATGGCTGTGATGTGTTTTACCAACTCAACGAAATTTGAAACAAACCTCCTCAGAAAATTAATCCATCCCAAAAATGCTTGGACCTCTTTCTTAGATATGGGAAGTGAAAGGGCCTGAATTGCTTCTACTCTGTCAGGATCAATTCTTACTCCCTCTGCTGATACTATATGGCCTAACAACTTCCCCTCCTGCATAGCAAACAATGATTTCCTGGGATTCAGGGAAAGGCCAAACCTGTGACACTTTAGGAAAAATCTCTTCAGGTGGCAACGATGTTCTTTGTCAGTCTTAGAGAAGACTGTTATGTCATCTAGGTAAATCACCACAAAATTATCTTTTTCCCCAATGAAGGCTATGTCCATGGCTCACTGAAATGTTGCTCCCGCATTCATCAGTCCAAAAGGCATTTTGGCATACATGAATGTGCCCCAAGAAGTGATGAAAGTTCTTTTTTCTCTATCCTCAGGCATGACTGATATCTGATTATATCCGGAGAAACCATCAATCGTGGAAATCCTGGATGCACCAGTGACCCTCTGTAAAATGTGCTCCATCTTGGGCAGGGGATAATTGTCCTTCCTCGAACTTCTGTTCAGGTTCCTGAAATCGACACAGAGTCTGATTTCTCCACTTTTCTTTCTCACTAGGACCAAATTGGCCACCCATTCAGAATATCTCAAGGGGATAATGATTTGGGCATCCAGTAGCTTCTTTACCTCTTTCTCCATGACAAGTAGCAACAAGGGATTTATCTGTCTCAACTTCTGCTTAAATGGCTTAGCCTCCTCTTTTAGTGGGATCTTGTGCTCGATGACTGATGTGTCATATGTTTTGAGATCTTTGTAGGTCCATGCAAACACATCAACAAACTCCTTCAGCAACTTGATATATTCTATCCTCTGCCCTTCAGTTAAACTCCTTGACAACCTGACAAACTTTGGCTCCTCAGGTGTGCCTATGTCGCATTCAGTTGTGTCATCATCATCACCTGAAACCTTACCCTTTACTGCCACATCATTCCCGTCGAACAATATTTCTAATGGGATCAGTCCTCTCAGAATGTGATTGCCCGGTAGCTGAATGATCTGGTGATTAGAAATTTTATTCACAAATTCCACAGGGTGATGGTCATCTTCCTCTTCAGGATTCTCATCTATGTGCATTGTGGAAAAGTCATCTATGGACTGGAGGAATTTCTCAATTTCTTGATCATCTTCAAATACCTTCCAGTGTTTGACATTGTCTGGTATAGAAGGTCTGTATTTTATTTCAACATCAGACCCGACAGTGGGCGATGTGGGAACTTCGAGCACACTAGCTGTAAAAGACAAACATTCGGCTGGGGAATTTTCCTCCCTTGGAATGTAGGAAATGTTAAAAGCCAGGAAATAATCATCAACCAGATCCCATACCTCATTCCTGTAATTCCTAAGCCGAGGATGCTTAGTCTGATAGACATTTTTGACCTGCTGGACAATCAGTTTTGCATCCCCAAACACAACCATCTCCTTGATTCCCATTTCTTTGGCAGCTCTCAATCCCAGAACCAGAGCTTCATACTCTTCAACATTATTGGTGACCTCGAATTCCAACTTGTATGACAGAGAGATGGTCTCATGACAAGGTGATATAAATATCACTCCGACACCTGCACCCATACTGGAGGAAGCTCCATCAAAGAACATCTTCCAAACAGAGGTGGTTGGAGGGGGTCTCTCTCGATTAAGAATGGACTGCTTTCTGATCTGCAAAGGGGTCTCGGAAGTCTCTGTGAGATGCAACAAACTGGAGCCTAAATCAGTGTCCAAGGCGTAGATGGGATGATTGGTAGGGTTGGCCTCGTCACTGACAATGTAGGCTAGCTGGGCTTCTCTGTACAATCTCCTATGTTCCCCTCCAAAGACTGGAATGGTGGTGTATGTGAGCTCAATCTGTAGGGTTCCCCCCAGTCTCTTTATCTAGGATCTTGACAACAACATGCCAAACTTAGGGGGGACATCAAATACCACAATATCCATGACCATACTCTTCATGGGCAGTTGAAACAAAGAGACTACTAGGTTCTTAATCACTCCCAAACACTGGACCCTCCTGGAGTCAAAAGAATAGAGATCATGGTAGGCTCGGGTGACTTCCAGTCCTAATTCTTCCATGACGGATTTGGGCATGAGGTTGTGGGAAGCCCCTGAATCCATAAGGCAATTATGAAGTACCTTGTCATGTATGTTCAGGGAGGTGTAGAAGGGAGGGGATGAATCATCTCTATCTTCTACCATGGGACCTAGGACAACTACAGGGCCTTCATCTTGGAGGTTTATGGAGTCTGTGAGAGGGTATGAGGCTTCGGACTTTAACATCTTAGAGAAGCATTTTTTGAATTCCCCGTGTTTAATTAACTCAGTGAGTGGCACAGAAATTCTAACCTTTTGAATTTCATGTTCGAAATTGAAAGAAGACATCGGCTTTGGGATTTCTCTAATTTCAGGAACATGATTATGAACAATGGGAGAGGGAGGTTGGTACTTATTACCTCTGGGAGCATCTGGTATCTCATTGGCAGGCTTCTCTGCTCTACTGGATGGCTTGGGAACATCAGGGGCTGCTGCTCTTTTGTCAGACCTCAAGTTGTACCTGCCTAGGCCGCCACTAGCTTTGTCTCCTTTGCTTAATTCGTTCAGATGACCATCCATGAGAGATTCTTCATATGTTGATCGGGTCATATGAGGGAAAGGGGGAGTGACTTCCACACTGTGAATTTTGGGCTCAGGCTCATCTTCTTCCCCTTCCTGTTCATCAGTAACAAAATTGTTCTGGAAGGGAGCCTGAACTCTTTGGTCGTCTCTGTCTCTTTCCTTCTCTCTGTGCATAGTTGGAGGAGGGAAATTATTTCGCCTTCTAAAACCTCCTTTATTTTCGACGTTCTGGGGGCCCTTGTATGCTTTCTTCCTTTCCACCTTCAATATCTCCACCTCTTCTTTAAGAAGATTTATAACACGGGTGAGCTCATTTACTTGAGGGTGGGACAGTGATGGGCCAGAAGTTGAGGCCTCCGAATTTTCCTTTCTTCTGTCTGTGTCGGCCTAGCTTCTCAGTCTATCAGCTGCCAATATGTTGGATTCCACTTCTATAGCTACATATTTCATCTGAGCTAATTAGGTGGCTCTTCTTTCTCTTAACACGAGACAGAAATCAGGGTCAAATGCGCTAGCATAGGAAATTTGAGCAGAGGCCTCTGAGGGTTTAATCTCTGCAGGAATCTTGTTGTACATCTTGTTAAATCTCTTGGAGAAGTCTAAGACAGACTCTCCTTCCATCTTCCTCAGAGACCCAAACTCTGTCATGTAATACATATAATCTTTTCTATCCCTCCACTGTCTCAGGAAAACATTATCCAGGGCTTCAATTCCAGCAATAGATCCAGGGGCCAGTCCCCTAAACCACTTTCTAACCTCACCATCCAAACTCTGGACAAAGACTCTCATCCAGACATCTTCATTCTCAATATTGAGGTTGTCTGCATAACTGTAAAAAGTGGCCAAGTGCTCCTCAACAGTTATGTCTCCCTCCCCACTGAACTTGGGCATGTACTTCAAGTAGTCTCCAGCAGGGAGAGGGTTCAGAGGCTGGGGTAAGACTAAAGGAGCATATCTCACAGCAACTATGACATCCATTCTATTCGAAGGAGGATTAACACCAGCCATAGGGATGTTAGGTAGAGGAGAACTCGGAGGAGAAGGAGTGTGGATGGGAGATGATGGAAAAAATAGAGAGAAGTGTAAAGAACCCGAACGTGCAGATGCTTCTCTCCGTGCAACAGTAGTAATGATAGGAGGGGTGGTGAAATATTTTGAGATGAGAGGTTTGTTTGGAAAAACAGCTTCCAGGGAAGGGGGAGTGACAAGGATCTCTCCCTCTGATACTAGACCAGGAGGGGAAAACTCAGCAGGAACACTCCCGAAATTCAGAAAACGGGAAACCTGAGAGGAAGGACGACTAGGAAGCTGAGAATAAGACAATGGAGTTCTCACAGAAGGGGAAGGCGCATAACATGTTTCAGCAATGGACACTTCTTTCGCAGAGCTCTTTCTCTTTTTGCACACTGCTTCCAAGTCAGCTCCTAGTGTAGCTAAAGGCAAGTGTGGATTAGACCTCGTGTCTCTGCCTCTCGAAGCCACAGTTGATAGAACAGGTTCTTCCCAGTGGAGTTGTCACAATGGAGTCACCAGGTGCACAGTAGCAATCTTCAAGTTCTGATACCTGATGCACCTTCAGAATCAGATTAATCTTTGTCGTTCAAACCCAGGGAATATATTCAACATCGTCCCCGGCAACGGCGCCAGAAATGTTGGCTATTGGAAGTCACTCCTAGATTGCTTGCAGGAGCAAAGCCCGACGCCCATCAGTTTAATGTCACGATTTGTTTTAAAGGGGTGATCTAATGAAGGAAAACTCAAGGAGATATCACTTTAACTCAGGGACTGAGTCTAGTACATATGGTGACAAAGGAGGTCTTGATCCAACTTCAGCCAGTAAGTTGATAAAAGGGTGGGTAGGTGGAAGACTTAGTGAGAAAAATGAACAAACAGCTTAGGGCAATAGGATTACGACTATTTGCATAAGAAAGACACTGAAGGAAAGATCCGCTTGACTCAGGGTCTCAAGAAACTGAGGAGGACTCGACTGGATCCTCCAATTCCAAGTCACTCAGTGCTGAGAAAAATCACAGGAGCTGGTTAAAAACATTCCAACTGCTACAATGATCCTACCAACATCATCCTATAATAGCTATAGCTCGAGTGGATCCTCCAATTCCGAGCGTTTCTAACACAGTGTAATAGAGACATAAAAGAAACTGGCATTCATCAGACAAGAAGTCTCAAAAGTGCATACATAACCAGAGTATCAGTGCTTCATTAAATATTTACAATCGGGAGCTCATCTCAACCATCGATAGATACAAAAATGGCGAAAACGCCTTCATATACTCAAAACAATAACAACGGCGAAATCAAGACACTGCATTGAAAGCTTTGCGTCTACATGGCTCCTGACAGTCAACATATGGAAGATCGCGCAACTTATGTCAGACGCAATCTTAATTCTTTAACAGTTCCAACGACAAATCGACGTGTCTTAAATTCATGGCCGTGCTTTCCCATTAAGGCGGAGGCGATGTCTAACCACCACCAACTGCTTCAATAACTGCTTTCTTGGGATCGAGGACGATCTGGCCAACTCATCACCTTGGGATATGGGAGACTTCTCATGCTGCCATCTGGAATAGCTTGACTGGCTCAAAGGATATGCATGAGGAGCCAGCACGGAAGGTGGGGGGTATGGAAATGGAGTGAAGGGGATGAAACTGTGAGGACGCGAAAGAAGTGGCGAGGTGCGAGAAGGATTTTGGGAGAGACATATGGCAAAAGACGTTAAGCAGAGGAGGCAGGGAAGCAGGAGCGATGGACAACTTTAGCGGGAGGCTGACTTGGAGGGAAGGAGGCGCGTGGCAGATGGTGTGTGGATGATGGGAAGGAAAGAAGACCACGTGGACCATAAAGGGGAGGTGGACGGATGGCACATGGCAGCAGGAGAAAAGCGGTCGGAAGGTGATGTGACGGGAGAAGGGCCCACGCAAGCTTAACAGAGCCGCTGAGGATGGTAGGAGTGCATGAGCATCGCTGATCTAGGTGTTGAAATCTCAGTCATCAGAAATTTGCACCCCTGATTCCGGACCCCCCCCCTTCGCTTAAAGGTAGAAAGGCAGGGGGGGTCCATAATGGTCTTTATCGCCGTTTATCTAGGCACGCTAATCTGAACTTTCCGAGAGTTGCGCCTGCAATTCCGGACCCCCCCCCCCGCTTAAAGGCCGAAAGGAAAGGGGGGTCCGGAATTCACTGTGCACCGTTGATCTACGTGCACAAATTCCAACCATTCAAAAATGATTCTTGTTTAACACAGACGCACTCGCACCCAAAACTTAGGACAAGTGGGTTTTTGACCCATCCTTTTACATTCTAACTCCCTTACAAGAAATATCTCTAACAACATGGTGTTTCGAGACCCTTTCATGCTTCTCCAACACCAACGACCTCCTCAAAGTGGAAAAATTACCCCTAAAGGGATGGTGTCCTCCTAAATTACTGTTTAATTTGTGAAAAAGATGAAATTTCAAGTTAATTGTTTAATATTATCTTGTTAAGGGGAAATATTAAGGTTTTTTACCTCTAATATTGTGTTTTACTCCTTAATTTCTAGACAAACTATCTTAATTACTCTTTGTATAAATAGAGATCGTAAGATTTCATTTCAAACATAACTCTCTTTCGTGGGAGAGGCTTGTCTTGAAATTTTCATTCCTCATGGCGCTTTTAGCTCTTGTTCACTTGTTATGGCTATGTTATGAATGGTTGATGGAGGATCCCTAGCGCTAGCTTTGGATGGTTCTTTCTAGCTCTTGTGGTGAATTGCCTTAGCATTTGTCTTGATCTTGGTATGGTTTTTACTATCTTGCTGTCATTTTATTAAAATCAAGTATTATTATGATAGGATCTGGGTGGGAAGTATAATGGAATACACCCCCACCATATCATTCATATTTTTGTTTTCTTCATCTCATTGATTAAGGGTTTGCTAAGAGAAGTATAAGGGAATACACCCTCTTAGCCTAAACCCTAGCTTAGAGAAAATTGCCTTGGGGAGTAAAAGGGATTACACCCCTAAGGAGTTAGCTTCTCTAATATCATTCTAACACCATTATCCAAATAGTAAAGAAACTAGTCATTCATTTGTTACATTGGAGAAAGAAAATATTGCATTGGGAAATGTGATTTCCAATAATTTTTACTTCTTGCAAAGTGGAAATTTTTCCTTGTGCCTTGGGCACCTCATAACCACTAGGGAATCCTCATCTAGGGGCTACTTATTTCTTTTTTTTTAAAATCATCTTCAGCCATTAGTGTTGCAGAAGCCCTAACTTACTTGCTTTAATAACTCTATTATCAACCATTGGATTTTGCTCAAAGTTTGCACACCTACTCTCCTTTTCCTAGCGCACGTTTTTGGCAAAGTTTGAGGATATTTCAGTGGTTTATTTTATTTTTGTAATACATTGAATGTTACAACCATAAGGCTGATATAATTTTCTGCAGACAGGTGTTTATAACATCCTTATCTTTTATGCTAAGAGTAATGGTTTTTCATCTTGAATTTAGCTAGTCATTTACTAGTTTTTCTCTTGCATTTTCTACTTGATATTTAGCATTTATTGAGAAGATTATAGTACATTTTTCTTGATGATATATAATATTATCTATTTCTGCAAATTATAGAAAAAAATATTAACTTGATGATCCAACTAACATATACTATTGCAAAGTGTATTTTCTTGTGTCTCGAGCAGGTACAATCATCCAAAGAAGTGTTATACCTATGGGGAAACAATTTCTTGACTTGAAAGACATATCTTTCCACCTTTCAATCCACTTATAATTTACCTATAGGGGCTTAATTTCCATCCATATTCATCTCCATCAAAATCCCGTTATGGTCATTGAGATCGCCTCCCTAGAGTGACCTAGTCACCCTTGAAGTGCGAGACCTACATCGAGGTGAAATTGGATGTAGGATTCCCTGGTTGTAGTACTTGTTCCATGGTTGGGTCAGGATTTTACCAACCTACAACTTTCACGATAAAAAAATTTCCTCATTGTCAGGGAATATTTTGAATATTCTTTGTACCGTAAGGACACTTTGGTAAGCTATCCCAGTTCCTTTCCCTTAGCTTTCCTATAAACTCCACCCAAGGGACTTTCCCTTTCCACCCTTCTTGATGATATCACCTTAAATATAATCTGGTGAATCACCTTCCCAGAATACACTTTTCCATTGTTTTACCGTTTTCATCCTTTATGATCCTTGAGCTCATCTGGTGAGTCCATTGAGGTGATACACCAAGTAATGGAAACATGGCCTTGTGGTGCTTTCATGAAGAATAAAAAGTGTTGGATATTGAAGCTATTTATAGATATCCAAATAAGTTCCCAATTAACCAATTCAACCTTCTCCCAAACTTCTATGGTAATCCATTATTAGTTGTACGCCACATTTTTGAGTTTGTCAGAGCCATCTCATTTTTTAGTGCACAACATGAGGATGTGTGCTTGCGATTGTTTCTGATATCCTTGGGAAGGGAACAAATATATTTCATTATAGATTCTTATATTCCAAGAAGAATATATTCTTTGATGATCCTCATCAGAGAGTTCATTAAGCACTGGGGACCAAAAGCTCAAAGTCTTGAAGATATAGTTTAGGACCTGGAACATTCCTTTTCAATAGAAGGTTTTGACCTTGATCGTATTGAATTCTTAAAATGAACTCTTCTTCTAGATTTTGTTGAGATGATAGTTGAAAAACAAGAAGTTGGAAACATTAATGAGGTAAATTTTGAACATCTCAAGTGAAGCAAAGATGAACATTCTGAGTTTTGTAAAAAAATAATGAGACTTTGACCTGATAAGGACTTTCTGGTTAAGTTTTTTCAGCAAATAAAAGAGGATCTTGACGCCATCATAGAAGATTATTAGAAAATCCCTACTCAAAATTCAGCCTGGGAAGTGATCATTGCATATTTTGGAACCAAGAAGGCTTACAAAATGATGATGAACAACTCTTCATGCTCGAGGAACTCTATGCAATTTTCTTACATCAAGATAGATATGGTGAGTTCTTTGAACCTTTTGAGGATGACGAAGATCAAGATGAAATACAACACCCAAATGAAGAGACATCAGTTTCCTTTCTCCTGATTGACGATGATTATATCATTTAGGATTGCTCTACTCATGCATATGAAGATGAAGTATTTTCCCTTCCACTTATGTCTAGACATATGCTCCTCCTACACATCAAGAAGAGAACATGATGAGTTATAGTCCTTTTGATAACTTTGATGATGCTTTGTTCCATGACTGTGGAAATGAAGAAAAAATTCAAAAGGATCTTGATGAAGTTTCTCTTGTATAAGTTCTGAATGAGACATTGTCCTCTAATGTCCATTTAGAGGAAGATGAAGTTATCCAATCTTATGAAGAAGTAATCATCTTCTCTTATGAAAATGAAATCATGCAAAAATCACCATATACATTTGATGATCGCATTGATGATTTCATATAGATTGGGAGATGCAGATGGGATTTGGGTTGTTTCATTTTTTATGGAGATCCTATCTAGGAAATTGAAGGCACATCCCAGATAATGGATACATAAATAATTTCTTTATAGGATTTCTTTTTACATCCAGATGATCCATATATGGGTCAACCCAATGATATGGTCACATATTTGTTCCACCCATTCAAGGATGACCTAACAAAACGTTTTCAAGATGATTTTTAACCACCATAATCATATTTTGATAGACACGAAGTCGTGGCCCACCCAAAGAAATCCTATGTCCATACTACCAAACAAAAGTACTTGGATGCTGAGACTTTGGGAAGGTATTTATATACAAAGAAGATACATTTCCTAAGTCCGATGAAGGAGTTTTTCTCTAAGGCTATGCCTTACCCTGTTTCTTCTTGTTTGGGTAATCATAGGGTTATCTTTGTATCTCTTGTCCTCTCTCATCCTTTGGGGAGAAGTGATGTTCTAAGTGAGGATTAAGATGAGCCATCATCTATTCCACTCTAGAGATGGATATATCAAGTGTGTGGCTATGCTTGCAGGTGGCAGTTCGAGGATGATCAATATTTTGGTTTCTCTTTTCAGCAGGATTTCCTCCCTCCCACTCATCTCCATGAGTTTTATTTCATGATTGATTATATGTCTATTTATGCTCATGATTACTATGTGTTGGACTTATCTTTTTCGTTTCACATGATTAAGCACATGGGGGAATGTCTTCTTTCGATGATCAAAGGTTGCACTGGTTGTATGAGTTCACCTAACATCATTCAACACGTGATATTTAGGGCCCCAAGGCCCTAGGTAAGTAGGTAAGTCATTTTTATTCGATTCTTTTTTCATCTTGATTTCTCATACTTTTTTATATGCATTTCAGTTTCATTCTACTCTACTTGCATATTAATTTCATGCTTAGTTTAAAAGTTTTTGAAAAATGTCAAAATTTTCATTTTCTACCTTAGTTGGTTTGTATTTTGATCATATGAGAACAGGGATGAGTAGGCCATTATTCACTCAACAGTTTGATGTTTAATTGCAGGAAAATGTCTAATAGGAGATGTTGTGGTTCTCATGCACTCTATGACGAGAGCATGTCCCCAAGTAGGAGCGAGATGTTATCCCCATTTTGTGGATAACTAAGGAGATGGTGTCTCAAGGCCCTCAAGTTGTAGATATGGAGTGTCAAGAGACTACATGACCAACAGTCCCCTTTGCATAGATAGAAAAAACACTCACCACCACAGATGGTTATAGGTTTACAGATGGCATCCACCACACCAGTTGACTTATGGAAAGAAGTGGCCCTTTCTCCATGAGGTACAATTCAATATTATGGTGAGCATCATTTCAATATCTAAGCGATTTGATTATGCTATATCTTATATTTCTCTATATTTCATGATATGTTCTTGGAAATTATGCCTTCTTCCCTGCTTCACCTTGGTGGTTGACATTGTGCGCTAGTAAGTGGTCCTCTTTGTGAATGGGTTTTCTACTGGGAAATCCCTTAATAAGCCATCGTACCATTCCTGACCATACTTACCATTTTCCATAATCATTCCGCTCCATTTCCTTATCTCTTGGGATTTTAGGGTGTATTGACCCAATAAGTGGTTGTCCCTCATTCTATGGGAAGAAGGGGATAAAGGCCCAAAGGTGTTGGTTTTGGGTAAAAGAAAAAATAATGATATAAACCTTCTAGATTCTTCTCCCAAAGATCACCCAAGAAAGCAATATAATGCTTATATTTGAATAAAAGGGGACCCAAAATATAATAAATAATTAAAATGTTAGTTGAAGGATAGAAGGTCTCATCACGAGCCAACCTATCAAGTCCATGGATATCTAGTGGTATGAAATTGTCATCTTTTGGTCACCAAACGAGGGAAGTCACTCTGAATTGCATGGCATAGAGAAAGGGGGTCTCATCACGAGCCAACCTTCTCATTTCCATTAGGTATTTTTTGGTGACATTGCGACCACCTAGTCACCATGCTAGGGAAATGACCTTGAATCTCTCTTTATGCTATTATGAAAGAAAATTTAAAGAACGAAATATAAACGACTAATGATGGGCTTGGAAAAAGTGTATTTTCATATGAAGGTACCACACACCCTCTACAAAGGCACCCATGAAGGATACACTATGACCCCTAGTATGTCATGATTGTTATGCCCATTGAGTATTGACCCCATCCACCTCATGCACTTTACATGGATTAGAGAGGGACCTCTTGGAATCTCTCCTTGACCTAGGAAAAGGCTTACCCAATAGACACCTCATCAACCCTCCCATCCTTAAGCTTGGCAAGTCATATAAAATCTTTGAGTTGTTAATTGTTTGATATGGTGATATTTGATACACATGCTTGGATGGATTATTTATTGATTGGATTAACTTATCATGATGTTATGACTTGAGATCCTTGGAGGATTTGTTCATTTGTCATTGTAGGACCTAGCTACTGGACATTTTGGGAGAACAAGCCTAGCTTGGGATTCCATGGGGCTACAAGCCCACAGGTTGCATGCTAGGGGCCCGCATGCCAGATGAGAGATATCAAAATTGGAAGGTATCAAATATAACTTGGAAAATGTAGCGTAACCTCCACATGCCAAACGTTTTTCATAGGAGAGGAAAAATTTCATTTCTAGATACATGACATCACCTAGGGGGTTAGGGCTTGGTGATGAGGTGACACTCTTTGACACATGGACATTTGAGGAGGATAATATTCTTCACCATGATATGAGTGCCTATATTCTTAACACATTGCCTTTGGAGGCCCTTCCATTCTTCTTCAACACCGATGACCTCCTCAAAGTGGCACAACGTCCCCTAAAGGGGTGACATCCTCCTAAATTAAGGTTTAATTTGTGAAAAAGATCAAATTTTAAGTGAATTGTTTAAAATTATCTTGTTAAGGGGGAAATATTAGGGATTTTGACCCCTAATTTTGTGTTTTACTCCTTAATTTGTGGACAAACTATGTTAGCTACCTTTATTATAAATAGAGATTATAAAATCTCATTTCAAACATAAGTCCCCCTCTTGTGAGAGGCTTGGTATGGAATTTTCATCCCTCTTGGATCTTTTATCTCTTTTTCACTTGTTTATTTCTATGTTATCAATGGTTTATGGAGGAAGGCCCATCAGTAGCTTTGGATGATGCTTTCTAGATCTTGTGGTGAATTGTCTTAACGTTTCTCTTTATCTTGGTATAGTTTTTACTCTCTTTCTATCATTTTATTAAATTCAATTATTGTTATGCTAGGATATAGGTGGTAAGTATAAGGGCATACACCCCCACCATAGACTTCATCATTTTGTTTGCTTCATCTCAATGATTAAGGGTTTCCTAAGAGAAGTATAAGGGCATACGCCCTCTTAGCTTAAACCCTATCTTAGAGAAAATTTCCTTGGGGAGTAAAAGGGATTACACCCCCAAGGAGGTATATTATCTAATATCCTTGTGAGTCCATTAACCCAATAGTAAATACACTATTCATTTATTTTTTTCATTGGAGAAATAAAATATTGCATTGAGAAACGTGATTTTCGATCATTTTTATTTCTTGCAAAGTGGATTTTTTTCTTTGTGCCTTGAGAACCTCACAACCACTGTGGCATCCCCATATAGGGGCTACTTATTTCTTCTATTACAAAATTGTATAGTCATCCAATAGGGTTGTATAAAACCAAACTTACTTTCTTTAATATCTCTCTTAGAAACCATTTGTTTTTGCTCAAAGATTGCACACTTACTCTTCTTGTCCTAGTGCACTTTTTTGGAAAAGTTTGAGGATATTTAAGTGGTTGATTTTACCATCATAATACATTGAATTTTATATCCATAAGGCTGATATAATTTTCTACGGACAATTGTTTACATCAATACACTAAGAGTATTGGTTTTTCATCCTGAGTTTAGCTAGTCATTTACTAGTTTTTCTCTTACATTTTCTACTTGATCTTTAGCATTTATTGAGAAGATTATAGTAGTTTTTTATTTCTGATATATATTGTTATATATTTCTGCAAATTAGCGACATAAATATTAACTTGTTGATCCAATTAACATATACTATTGCGAAGTGTCTTTTCTTGTGTCTCAGGAAAGTGCAATCATACTTAGAAGTGTTATACCTATGGGGAAACAATTTCTTTCATTGCAAGACATATCTTTCCAAATTTCACTCCACTTATATTTGAACTATATGGGCTTAATTTCCATCCATCTTCATCTCCATCCAAAGCCCTCAAGGGTCACCCAGATCACCTCCCTAGAATGACCTAGTCACCCTTGAAGTGTGAGACCTACATCGAGGTGACATTAGGTGTAGGATTCCCAAGTTGTGGAACTTACTCTTTGGTTGGGTCGACCTTTTCCCAACCTACAAATTGCATTATAACACAACCATATAGGCTAAGTTGTGAAGTACAAGTCCACAAAGAGTGCCTCTTTCTTTGCATTTTCAATTGAAGAAAAGAGAGTAGAGTAATCTCACCTTCTAGCTAGGTTTTATCCCATATTAGGTTTCTCGGGTTATATATAGTGTTTATTTCTAGATGGTGTGTGAGTGTTTATTTTTGTTCTCTATTTTTGACATTTTATCTATTTCATACATTTTAAGCATAAAACCAACAATTAAAGGATCTCATATCTAAAGGAAATTGACCTTCACAATAAATATTTCAGTATATTATTAGATCTATTGTGATCAACTGTCCAGTTGAATATCATCAACATTTTATATATCATTTATTGATGTATCTTAGATAAAAAGGGAACATGAATGTTGTTTAGATTTTTTAATTATGCTAGAAAATTCCCACAATAATAAAATACTTGTGAATCCTATATCATTCTAAATTTAGAATTGTTCACACATTATATTAATTATCTAAAAAACCTATGAATCCTCTATGTTTATGAATTTGCATTTTTTCACACGTGTTGTTAAACATATGAAAGTGTATCAATATGTTGTGGTTAATGTAAATAAGCGATGACCTACTAATTTCAAGTGGAGAGCATAGGATGAGATATAAGTTTTGAATATGTTTTTCCATTCCTTCAATGGTTTAAGTTGTCACTCATTGTAGGAGGTAACCATATGGTGTATGCAATTTTCTTAACTTAGGAAGAATGGAATAGGATTATTTAAATGAGGGTGTTTGATCACAATAGAAAAAAATGATTTATGACATATCTTTCAATACAAATAATGGCTTCATTTTCATAAAGATAGAGAGAATGCAAATCTTAAGATGGTGGTTCCCTCATGTTCTTCAATAGATAAATCATATATGCTTCTATTCCTCATGGAAATTTTCTTGACCAATCAATGATTTTGATTTTCTTTCAATAATGCTATACAAATTTAACAACTATATTTCTTATTGTGAAGCTTAATTCACTCTATTTTTCATTTGAGGTAAATTCATATTTCTATTTCAATGATAACTTAGATTGCAAACTATTAGGAATCTGATAACTTTTCAAACCAATACATTGCAATTACTTGATACACCATGACCTTCTGTTGTTATTCTCTTATCGATATAAGTTGTATTCAATTCGAAGTCCCAATTTTCCTCTTTAATACCATGTAATTTTTATAAATAAATAAGAATGTTTGTAAACATAATTAGAAATGGCGTCAATAAACTTATATAAAAGACATTATTTTATTATAATGAAGAGATTTGATATAATGAAATTTATCTCCTTTTATGTAAATAAATAATTAAGTAGATGTGCTATAAAAAAACATTATTTTATTATAATGAAGAGATTTGATATAATGAAATTTATCTCCTTTTATATAAATAAATAATTAGGTAGATGTGCTATGAGAACAATGCAAATTCCTTTTTAAAATACTCTCTATCATTTTATTAATCACTTAAATGTGGAATAATTTATTATTTCAATTAAACCTTATATAAATTTTAACAAATAATAACTTCTCACTTTACCTTGCAAAAACGACCACATGGTGTAACCTAGAGTTGCGATCTAATCTTTTGGCATTATGATGATACATTTTTGGCATTATGATGATACACATTGATAGGAGATTTTTTCATGTATCCAATATGTTATTTTTAATCATTATTGTTAATTTTATTATTAATGAGAATGTGGTACGTTTTAGTACTTAGATGCCCCTGAATCACGATTTCTCAAGCCACAGGTTAATCGCTAGCCAACAAATCCCCACACAAATTAACAAACAAAAAAATAATATTTTTAATACTTTAATATTAATATATTAAACCAATATAAATCCATTTTAATTAATATTGACTATGTATTTATTAATTAATAATAACTTATAAAATTAATAAACAAATAAACTCAATTTCAATTTAAATTATTTGCTTTATTTAATAAAAAGTTTACTATAACATATCATTAAATTTAAGAAATAAAAAAAATAATCTTAGAATTTTTTTTATAACTAACTAGTTTTAACTGATTTGAACAATTATAAAATGGTTACAATAAAAAATATATATATATAAAAATTAACTATAACCAATAATTGATTTAATTAACTTAAATTTAAAAAAAAAATAATAATAACCCAACTTTATGTTACTAACAAACAAATTCTAAAATTTATGTATTTTATTAATTCACTCACTATCCATAAAATGTATTTGATTTAACCGATAATATATATATATATATATATTTTGTTTCCACAATAAAATTATTAAAAAAATTGAATTGATTCACTTATTACAAAATAAAATATTTCGAAAGATCTTAATTAAGAATAATTTATAAAATTAATTAATAAATAAATTTAATTTAAATTTAAATTATTTTCTCTATTTAATAAGAATTTTACCATAACATACCATTCAATTTAATAAATAAAAAATTTAATCTTATAAACTTTTTTATAATTAATTTCACTAATTATTAAAAAATTACAATAAAAAAATTTAAAATATAACTATAAGCAATAATTGATTTAACTAACTTAAATTTAAAAGATTATGTCCTTTACTATTTCACTCACGATCCATAAAATGTGTTTGA
>ML777603.1:862215-873382 GCA_009831015.1 Picea engelmannii | reverse complement strand
AAAATGCTTACAGACAGAATGTAAATAAACTAGCTAAGGCGCTGGTAGCTTATCTCTGAGAAGAGATGTGTCTGCTACTCGCATCCATGAGAAGATGATTACAATGAGGCTCTAGAGGCCTTTTTACAATAGACGAGAATGCCAAAAGTCATAGACATCCAAAAACCTAACCCTAGGAGATGAAGCGCCAAAAGTCATGTGGGCCCCGTTTGGGTAAGCTAGTACATCAACTTCCCGGGGTCGTAACTTTTGCATACGATCTCCGTTTTAGGCGTGTGATAGCTCGTTGGAAAGGTATCGTCGAGGAGATTCATTTTGGGGGCTCAATATGCCTACGGCTATCATTGAGCACCTCGATCTCAAAAAACCTTCATTTAGGTCCTCAAAATGGCCCCGGAAGTTAAACCTGCTAAAAATAGTAAATTGCCAAAATTGCCAGAAAACTATTTTGACCCAGTCGGAAAAGGTGGATGGCCACCAATATCCACCTGGATCAATTTGATAAATAGAAATTTAGGATGAATTGATATTGACTATATATTTATTAATTGACAATAAATTATAAAATTAATAAACAAATAAATTCAATTTAAATTTTTTTTTTGTTTGTTAATTTTTATTAATTCAGCCGTCAAAATCACCCGGGGCTGAGCCACACCAACCCTTAACATGGTTGGATTTTTTGTTCCCGCAGGTTTCGAACCGGTGACTTTAACATCACGAAGTGGCTTAACAACACACTCCGTCACCGACTGTCCTACACCTCGGGGACAAATTCAATTTAAATTTAAATTACTCTCTTTATTTAATAAAAATTTTATGATAACATACCATTTAATTTAATAAATATAAATTTTAATAGAAACTTTTCTATAATTGATCATTGAATTTAATAAACATAAATTTTAATATCAAAAACGATTTTGACCAATTATAAAATAGTTCCAATATAAAAAAATATAAAAATTAATTATAACCAATAATTATTTAATTAATTTAAATTTAAAAAAAAAATACTAATAACCCAACTTCTTGTTAGGAACAAACGAAGTCTTGTTAATTCACTCACTGAAAGCGCATAAAATATATTTAATTTAACCTATATATAATTTCCACAATAAAATTATTAAAAAATTGAATTATTCATTTATTATAAAATAAAATTATTTAAAAAATTGAATTGATTTACAAAACAAAATAATATAGAAGAATTATAGGATGGTTATACACTTATTAATTAATAATAAGTTATAAAATTAATACACAAATAAATTCAATTTAAATTTAAATTATTTTCTCTATTTAATAAGAATTTTACAATATCATATCATTCACTTTAATAAATAAAACACTTAGGGCATACACGTCCAGAGATCGTACATAGAAATATTCAGCGGATCCATGGCTTCCGAGGGCGATCATAAGAACCATGCGCTCAAACTGTTTGGAGTGGATCTCAGCCAACATTACACTAATTTAAGCCGCGATGACCACACAGTAAAGGCATCTTTAGGAGGAGAAACCGCTGCAAACAAGGAAAGCCATAACGAGGTGACAGACTTAGAGGGTTCCGCTTCCAAGGGCACAAACTCCGCCCAGGGCTCTGTAGTCCGCATCTTTCCTTGCCGGTATTGCTCAAGAAAGTTCTACAATTCTAAGGCGCTGGGAAGCCATGAGAAGGCCCATAAGAATGATCGAACTGTAAGCAAATCGAATCCCATTCTGAATAGCCTGCCAACTGACTGCTTGCAGTATCCTGCTGTTGTAGGGCAGCAGCCTACTACTGCTGTGTTTGCTACCAATGGCAGACTTTCTCACAATTTTGAGTTTCAGAGAGTGGACCTATCAAGTTGTCAGCCTCGCTTTCACGCAGGCCACCAGAATACCCATAAGCATGAGCAAACTGTAAGCAAATCGAATCCCATTCTGAATAGCCCGCCAACTGACCGCTTTCGGTATCCTGTTGCAGGGGAGCAGCCTAGTCATGCTATGTTTGAGTTGCAGAGAGTGGACCTATCAGAATGCCCATCAGAATGAGCGAACTGTAAACAAATCGAATCCCATTCTGAATAGCTCCCCAACTGACTGCTTTCAGTATCCTGTTTTAGGGCAGCAACCTAGTCATGCTATGTTTGCTTCCAATCGCAAACTTTCTCACAATTTTGAGTTGCAGAGAGTGGACTTTCAGCAGTGGCCACACAACTTTCACTTCATGTCAAGCCCTTTGTCTTCTGTGAAGACGGTCAGAAATGACATTGAATTGAAGTCGGCCCCTTTGTCTTCTCTGAAAAGGGCCAGAAATGACATCGAATTGGCGTCGAGCTCTTTACCTTCTGTGAAAAGGGCCAGAAACGAAGATCCTCAGCAGCACAATACAGCGCCTGGTAGTATGGTTACTACAGAAGATGTGGAGCTTGACTTCTCTTTGCATCTTTGATGCATTCAAAATTTTGTATTCTTTGAATACATTTTCTAACATTGTCACTAGCTTGTTCCGTTCAAAACTTGACCTTGCATTCCATTACCCAGACAGACCTTGAAGTCTGTACATAACCATATTCTTTTATATCATTTTATCAGCTCTGGGATATATTCGTAAGCTTGGGAGAGCTGGTTCTGAAATGATCATATGTGAGAGTACTTCAATCTGTTAAACAGAAACATAATTTATGGGCAATGTTTGCATCGTCGCATAGATTTATCTGAGCTTTTCCCTTAGCTTTTAAGTTCTATTTCAAATTTATATTCATTCTAGATAATCTTGAATGGGCAATGTTTGCATAGTCGCATAGATTTATCTGCGCTGTTCCCTTAGCTTTTAAGTTGTATTTTAAATTTATAGTCATTCTCGGTAATGTTGAAAATTACATTGTATATTGTATTCCAGTGATTCAAAAGGTAACTAATCCATTTTCCCTTAGGTTTTAAGTTCTATTTCAAATTTATAGTTATTCTCGATAATCTTGAAAATTACATTGTATATTGTATTCTAGTAATTCAAAAGGTAAATAATACATTGTGTATTGTATTTAAGTAATTCGAAAGGTAAATAATATGAGATTGTTATCTTCAATTTGTACATGAATACAAAAAGTAACTTTTATATTGGATTTAAACAATTTCAATGTTAAGATTGTTAATCTTCAAGTTTCCTAATAAACAATATCATCTTGAATCTTTTCATTTAATAAATAATATTATTTTTGTTTTTCTTCACTTTTTTAATTTTTTTAATAAATAATATTATTTTGAATCTCTTCACTTTTTTAATTTGTTATTTTGCATTTATTAATTCTACTTTTTATAAGAAAAATAATCAAGATAAAAATTGTCTTTATAATAATTTAGAACAAGATATTTATAATTTGAAAAATGAAGGTAATATCTTCTTGCTAGGAGACTTTAATGCTAGGACTGCAACTAAACAAGCTACTCTTTTAAGTGATGACACCAACCATAATCCTTTATGGCTAGATGGGAACCTTGTTTTATCTAATAGCTACAAAAGAAGCTCTGAAGACCTAATTGTGAATTTGTTTGGTAGTGAGTTGGTCAAGCTCTGCAGCTCTCAAGACCTAATAATTTGCAATGGGGTAATGAAGTGGCCAAACTCCAACCAAATGACCTGTATTCATGGGCTAGGTAGCAGTGTTGTAGATTATGTGATATCTAATATCCCTGTTTCCAACCAAATAACAACTTTTAACCTTTTAAATAACCATGACCTTACTCTCATCATAAACCTTTAACCCTAACTCTAAAATTTTCCATAAACCTTTAACCCTAACTCTAAAATTTTCCATGCATAGGAGCACCATTGAAGATAATTATAATAATCAAAGGAATTTGAGCTTTGAAAAAAGTAAAGTTAACATTTTCTTAAAGGATTTAAATAGTAAATTAAACCTCCTAACTTATAAGGACAACATTGAAGAACTCTATCATAATTTTACAACTACCCTTTCCACTTCTATTAACAAGTTGTCTCGAGGTGTCCATTAAAAAGAATAATAGAACAACCAACTCTTGGTATGATAAAGAATGTAAAATTTCTAGGAAAGCCATTAGGGATGCTTATAATGAGCCCTTAAAAATCAATAAGATCAATACGTACAAATCCCTAATTAAAAGGAAAAAAAGTTACTATATCAATAAAAGGCAAGAACAACTTTCACAACTATACAAGTTGGATCCTAAGAAGTTCTGGAGCCAAATTCTAAAATGCAATACTAAGGAAAATAATAGTATTCCCTTAACGGATTGGAATTCCTACCTTAAAAGTCTTTACAAAGTCCCTAATGCCATGGAAACCATTCCTATTGTTCCTAGAAAGGAAGAATTTTTTTCTTTAGATGACAAAGAGTTTGGGGTTAAGCAGCTCGCAAATGGGAAAGCTAAGGACATTGAAGGCTACCAAGATGAAATTTTTAAAATTGCAGGGCCAATAATTATCCCTCACATACACAAGCTCTTCAATTTAGCAGTCAAGCAGGGCTTCCCTAAACCCTGGACGCAAAGCGTCATTGTTCCTATTTTTAAAAATGGGGATAAAAACATTCCCTCTAATTATAGCACCATTATGATTAGCCCGATTTTAGCCAAGCTTTATGGAATTATTTTGGAAAATAAGATTAGCATTTGGCTAGAAAGTCACGGTAAAAGAGCTAAAGGCCAGGCTGGGTTTAGGAGATATGTTGGCAAATATTGAACAAGCAATGAATCCGTGTTGATGGTTGTTGTCATTAATGGAAACAGTGGAGACGGCAGGATAAGAAGGATAAAACCCCTTGGGGATTCGGATGTAAAAGATCAGGAGGAACAACATTCAAGAAAACGTGCGCAGCAAGAGTTTACAGAGAAGAAGGAAGATGAAGATGACTCAGTAACCGTTAGATCCAAACGCAAGACCCGATCATCGTCGGATCAAGGATAACCTGCACACCCTTTAAAGAACAAGGAGAAGTGGGAGTAATCGCGATGTGTAAAATCCCAATCTAATATGAGCCGTTGAGCTAGAAGTGATCTGGACCGTTGAATCTCTGCATGGAGTATCGGGGATCAGGAATCGACACTTTGCAATGTCAAAATCTCTTGACAACGAGAAACCCGAAATCGCGATGTGAGATTTCACGATTCAATCATAACCGTTGAATCCAAAATGCATCCGGACCATTGATTTTCTTCATCAGAGAATCGAGGATCGGGATTTTATAATGTCCAATCCACTTGACATCGAAAACTCTGAAATCGCGATATGTGATTTTGCGATTTGATTTTAGCTATTAAAAAAGCATGAGATATGGACCGCTGATCTGACCTCTCATCGGAGTTTCGGGGATCCCGATTTGGAAGTGACAATAACTTGCAACGTTAGAAATGCCGAAATCATGATACGCGATATCGCGACATAATCATAGCCGTTGAGCCAAAGTTACACCTGGATCGTTGATTTGACCGATATATAGAATTTTTTGTATCAGGATTTATAAGTGAAAAGAACATTGAACATGAAGAATGCCGAAACCCGATTTAAAAGGAAAGAATAATAAAGATAAACCAACGGTGCGGATAAGAATTGATAGTGATCGGAGGGTTACCATTATTTCTTGAAGTTAACTCCTCTGTTACGAATTTGTTGAGTGAAACAGACTCGTGATTGTAAAGGTGTTAACGTTTCAGTTATAGGGACAGTTGTCACTGTTCTTTCCGTAGGAGATAGGAAGTGGAATCGTCAAGGCAGGGTGTATAAAAGAAAAGGAGTGACACTGTATGTGTGTGGTCGTTCTGTATGGAAAAAGTATGAAATAGTAAGAAAAGGAAAATGAGCAGAGGTGTAGCAGGATATGAAGCAAATGCACAGAGTGAGATGAAATGGAGAGAAGAAGCAGAACAGAAGGACAGATAGAACATAACAGAAAAGGTGATGCAGAGCTGACCTACTAAACAACCAAAAGAATAAAAGAATTGCAGAACAGTTTGTTAAAGATCAAATACAAAGAAAGATTGGTAAGGATTGATTTATCTACATAAGTTGTCTGTGTATTTATTATTTGATGTTCAAGGGTGGTTGGGAGGTGCTCAGGAGGACTGTAGTCCTCAGAAGTTCAAGTGGGTGCTTGAACACAGGAAGTTGTAGCTTCCATCTGGTTGCAGCCAGAGAAACCAGGGTGGCAGGGTGGTGCTAGGGAGAACAGGTGTTCTCTGTTATGCAGGTTGGAGCCGATGTAATTGGAAGTTGGTGCTTCCATCCTGTTGGTGCTGGAACTTTCAGGAAGTTGGTGCTTCCATCCAGTTGGTGCTGGAGTACTCAGGGAGTTGGTGCTTCCTTCTAGTGGGTGCTAGAGAAACCAGAGAGTTGGACCTCTCAAACAAGTTTCATCTTGTAAAACAGAGGTAGCAACCTCACATTGAGTTGGTGCTCAATTGTAAATGATGTACAGAACAGAAAAAAGACTGCCTATCATTTCGAAGAAGAAGAGGTTTTCTCCCTTTATGGGTTTCCTCGTGAAAATCTGTCTCTGTGTGTTTTATGTGTGACTGATGATCTTTACTTTTACTATCCATATGTTGTATGTTGTTGATGACACATGAAGAAAGATTAATAATGTTTTAAAAGGTATAAAAATTTTTAAGCTCACATACAACTGATTCAACCCCCCTCTCAGTTGTTTTAGTATTTCCAACAATTGGTATCAGAGTGGGTTCCTTTTATTTAAAGGTATATCGGGATTTATCGGGATTTATAAGTGAAAAGAACATTGAACATGAAGAATGCCGAAATCCGATTTAAAAGGCAAGAATAATAAAGATAAACCAACGGTGCAGATAAGAATTGATAGTGATCGGAGGGTTACCATTCTTTCTTGAAGTTAACTCCTCTGTTACTAATTTGTTGAGTGAAACGGACTCATGATTGTAAAGGTGTTAACGTTTCAGTTATAGGGACAGTTGTCACTATTCTTGCTGTAGGAGATGGGAAGTGGAATCGTCAAGGCAGGGTGTATAAAAGAAAAGGAGTGACATTGCATGTGTGTGGTCGTTCTGTATGGAAAAAGTATGAAATAGTAAGAAAAGGAAAATGAGCAGAGGTGTAGCAGGATATGAAGAAAAATGCACAGAGTGAGATGAAATGGAGAGAAGAAGAAGAACATAAGGACAGATAGAACAGAACAGAAAAGGTGATCCAGAGCTGACCTGCTAAACAACCAGAAGAATAAAAGAATTGCAGAACAGTTTGTTGAAGATCAAATACAAAGAAAGATTGGTAAGAATTGATTTATCTGCATAATTTGTCTGTGTATTTATTATTTGATGTTCAAGGGTGGTTGGGAGGTGCTCGGGAGGACTGTATTCCTCAGAAGTTCAAGTGGGTGCTTGAACACAGGAAGTTGTAGCTTCCATCTGGTTGCAGCTAGAGAAACCAGGGTGGCAGGGTGGTGCTAGGGAGAAAAGGTGTTCTCTGTTATGCAGGTTGGAGCCTGTGTAACTGGAAGTTGGTGCTTCCATCCAGTTGGTGCTGGAACTTTCAGGAAGTTGGTGCTTCCATCCAGTTGGTGCTGGAGTACTCAGAGAGTTGGTGCTTCCTTCTAGTGGGTGCTAGAGAAACCAGAGAGTTGGAGCTCTCAAACAAGTTGCAGCTTGTAAAACAGAGGTAGCAACCTCACATTGAGTTGGTTCTCAATTGTAAATGATGTACAGAACAGAAAAAATACTGCCTATCATTTCAAATAAGAAGAGGTTTTCTCCCTTTATGGGTTTCCTCGTGAAAATCTGTCTCTGTGTGTTTTATGTGTGACTGGTGATCTTTACTTTTACTGTCCATATGTTGTATGTTGTTGATTACACATGAAGAAAGATTAATAATGTTTTAAAAGGTATAAAATTGTTTAAGCTCGCATACAACTGATTCACCCCCCCCTCTCAGTTGTTTTAGTATTTCCAACAAGATATCATTCAAATGTGGACCATATTGTTACCTTTAGTATCATTGCATAGGAGTTCTGCAATACTAAAACCAATCTTTTTTGTTGTTTTGTTGGCTTTATAAAATCTTTTGACATGGTTCCTAGGAAAAATCTTTGGAATAGGTTGGAAGAGATAAAAGTGTCTCTTCAGTTGAGGGTTGTTGCAATACGGATGTATCAGAGCGTTATTGCTAAGTTTAAAAACATTGAGGGCTGGTCGAAAGAGATTAACTGTAATATCAGAGTCAAACAAGGTTGTCCCTTGTCCCCTACCCTTTTTGGCATTTACATTGATAAGTTAGAAGAATGCTTGGAAAAATCAAGTTGTGTTGGCCCTACTCTCACTGGTATAGTCATCAATATTCTTCTTTATGCCGATGATATCGTTCTTATGGAAAGAAGTCCCCATGATCTTGAAAACCAACTAAGAATCCTCAAGGATTTTTTCTTCAATATGGGTATGACTATTAATATTGATAAGACTTAGGTCATGATTATTAAATCCAATAACATCCCTTATGATACCTTTGTATATGACAACAAAAACTTGGAGGAAGTGACTTGATACAAATATCTTGGAATTGATATTCACCACAAGCTCAATTGGAATTATAGAATTGAGAAAAGGATTATTAGGGGATGGAAAGATTATTATGGGCTTGAAAACAATTATAAATCAGTTGATCTTTGGAGTTGGGATAAGAAGAAACTCCTCTTTGAGAATCTTGTTACACCTATTATTCTTTATGGATGTGAAGTTTGGGGCTGTAGTATCTCTCGTGAATTCAGGAGAAAGATAGAGCAAATACAAAAGAATTTTATAACCTATAATCTCAAAATTAAAGGAAATACGCCCTATCCCATCCTCCTGGTAGAAGCATGACTCTTCCCCATTGAGAGCATGGATATGAATAGATACCTAATGTATAAGAACAAGTTAAACAACATGGAAGACAAGAGGCTACCTAAAATTGCTTCAAAATCAAGTCATAACCACCATCCACTCAAAAGAGGATGGCATAAAGATGCTCAGTCTTAGCTAAACTATTGGGGAATCATGGAAGAAATGATTTTGAAGAATAACGATACTATTAAAAAAAATGTCAGATCATCCCCGAGGTGTAGGATAGTCGGTGATGGAGTGTGTTTTTAAGCCACTCTATGATGTTAAAGTCACCGGTTCGAAACTTGTGGGGACAAAAAATCCAACCATGTTAAGGGTTGGTGTGGCTCGGGCCATGTGTGCTCCTTGGGTGATTTTTACAGCTTAAATGCCCCTGAGTTGCGGTTTCTCAAGCCACAGGTTAATCGCGTAGCCAACAGGTCCCGCACAAATTAACAAACAAACAAAAAAAAAAACGTGAGATCAAAATTTAAGGAAAAAATGTTTTGTGATAACGAGTTAGAGGAAAAAATAAAATTAAGGTACTATAAAGATGTAATCAACCCTAATCTAGAAGATCAAAATTATCTATTTGTTTTCCCAAGGGTAAAGAAAAAAATAAGCATTGATAAGATAAGAACAAATTCTCACGAGCTGCATAGTGAAACTGGGTGTTGATCTCATTTTGAAAATATTGATCACACTACCAACCTTCCTAACCTCTTAACTCAACAAAAGTATGGTGATCTTGGAAAGCTTCTCTTCATGATTTTCAAGCACAGAAACAAAATTTTAAAGAATCACAGGTAATCACTTACCCTCTTAAGGTCTGATAGACCAATTAGGTCTTAGTGGATGTTAATCATCATCATCATCATCATCAATATCACCTTGAATCTGTTCACTTTTGTGTTCAATTTTTTTAATAAATTATATCACCTTGAATATCTTCACTTATTAAATAATATTACCTTAAATCTCTTCACTTAATAAATACTATCACCTTGATTCTTTTTACTTTAACAATTTTCTTAATCAATAATATCACCTTGAATCTCTTCACTTATTAAATAATATCACCTTTAATCTTTTCACTTTTGAGTCTACATTTTAAATATCACCTTGAATCTCTTCACTTTTGAGTCTACATTTTAAATGTTTATTCATTTTAGATAATTTTGAAAATAGCTTATTATTCAATTTACTAGTAAATACAAAATTAGTTATTTTAGATTTTTTAATTAATAAATATAAAATTGGTTATCTCATTTTTTTTTTTACTAATAAATATGAAATTTGTTATCTTAGATTTTTTCAAATGTTTAGCCATGTTTCCCTAAGTAGTGAAAAATGGTTGGTGAGGACCAATTGAAAGATTAAAGGAGCTCTTAACCTCAAGGTAGGTGCAAAATATTTTCCCACTATTGTTTTCTCTTGTGGAGATGATACATGAGACATTTTTGAAGAAGACCATACTTTTCAAACTCGTTTTGAATATACATGCAAATACGGGTGAGGATATTCAATCTTCACAAGGAGGACTTCTCAAAATCCCCTATCTAGATAAGGATATACCCCCTACCACTAGATGATCCATATTTTATGAGCATAACGAAATGTATATGTATTATTAACAGGTGCTTAACACAAAATAACAAAGATACAGTAAAATTGGTTTTCTGTTCAATAACGARATAAGATGAAACAGTAAAATGCAGTGGAAACAAGCTTGTTGGAATGGTGGTAGTTTATCTCTGAGAAGAGATGTGACGGTTGCGCGCATTCGTCAGAATAAGATTACAATGAGACTTTGAAGTCCTTTTTACATTAAACAAGAATGAAAAAAATCCTAGACATCCAAAAACCTAACCCTAGGAGATGAAGCACCAAAATTCATGTGGGATCCATTTGGGTAAGTTAGTGCATCAACTTCCCGGGGTCATAACTTTTGCATACGATCTCCGTTTTAGGCATGTGATAGCCCGTTGGAAAGGTATCGTCGAGAAGATTCATTTTGGGGGATCAATTATGCTTTTAGATATAATTGATAAGATCAATCCCAAAAAAACCTTCATTCAGGCCCTGAAAATGGCCATGGAAGTTAAAACTACTAAAAATAGTAAAAAGCCAAAATTGTTAGAAAACTGTTTTGAGCCAGTTGGAAAAGGTAGGTGGCCACCAATATCCATATGTATCGATAGTCCCTCCTTAGTAATAAATGGTCTCCATTGCATTGAGGTCCCACATCAGATGAGTAAATTTCTGTTGAATGAGCCACTTGCCTTGTTGCAGGAGCTGCCCTAATTTGACGGCTTGATAA
>ML777603.1:833158-849694 GCA_009831015.1 Picea engelmannii | reverse complement strand
TTTACCATTTCATTTAATTACCAAAATATCCATAATAAATACTTATTATGACCCCCTTTAGGATAATTATTATATACTTATTTATTATTATGTATGCATATAAGTACTTATTTTTATCGTTTTAAGAGAATTATTATATTCATTTATTATTGTTATTATTTATATTTAATAATAATGATATGGGGCATGACAATGGGTTACTCTACAAAGTCGACAAGCTATGTGTCCCTAAAGGTAAATTTGGTGTTGGGAAGATAGTTTCCAACTTACAAAGGTATGTGTAGTGGCCCATAACCCAATAATATGTAGCATGGTATATTAGAGGATGTATATTTTGTTGTACAAACAAGCCCAATAACAAGAAGAAATGTCTATACCATCACTTAATTGTACCCGCTCGACCTTTTGAAATAATTTCCATGGAGTTTTTGGGGGGTTTACCATAAATATGAAGGGACATGACTATCTATTTTTGGTAGTCAATACGTTCAACAAGATGTTCCTTCTCATGCCTTGTAAAAAACCATCAAAGGAGAAGAATTAGGAAACATGTTCATTGAGAAGTTATATGAACACTTTTAGATACCAAGGATCATCATCTCAGATAAGGATACTGAGTTTCCTAGTGCCTTTTAGACTATGCTTTGGGAGAATATTGTTATAATATAGAAGATTGTGCTCATTTTAGCATTGACGATACCCTCGTCACCCAACCATAGGCCAAAGCCACCCTCCGAGCACCTTGACCTTGACAGAGAAGAGAATATTGATAGCAATCCAATAGACAAGAGAGGCTAATGCACCAAGAAATAATAGAACCCAATATGATCAGATAATCCCACCCAGAGGCTAGCTCACACCTTCCGAGAAACTTGCGCACAAGCTACAAATGCACCTTCGCATATCTAGTTCTTTCTGCAACTGTTGAGATGTGAATAATTAAAACCGACACCCTATATTTATAGTAGTCTGGGTAGGTTAACTGGGGCCGACCTCTCCTTCTGGGTATTAATAAATTCATATTAAATATATTTCTACAACTGACAACTTGTCTAGGGTTTCCTTCACTTCTTTGCTTCCTTCTGGAGTATTCTAATCTTGTCATAGGTCACAATAGAGGTTCATACCTCCTGAAGCTACCATAATATTAACACTCTCTCCTAGCTAGGGAGGTATGGTATTGAGCAAAACAGACAATTCAACTGGTAGCAACACGAGCACCGTCATTATTATCCAACTAGATAATCTCCTATGACAACTAGTACAATATTAATTGATAGAACACACCTGTATCTATTCAAGGTAGTACACAACTAATCAAACCGCGAAACATAGTCACAAATAGTGGAACAAATCGACCACAGTAGTATCTATCTACTATCTAGAGACAAATAATATCCATAACAATCATATGGGCCAATATTTCACTCACATCTGTGAGTTCTGAAAGAATATCTTCCTCACAAACAGTGGAACATATCCACCATAGTAGTTTACATCTACTATCATATAGTCTTCATAAGAAACATATGATAGCAACCTGCATAGAAACAATGTTATGATATAAATTGAATCATCTAGGCCAATCTTTTACTCACGTCTGTGAGATGTGAAAGAATATCTGCCCTCAGTATAGAACATCATCAATGGGATATCTTCCCTATTCTTCTCAACCAAGGAAGAAAGGATTGTTTCTGATTTCTCAGCTTGGACCATTCCTCAACCTGGGCCATTCTACCTACACTAATCAAAGTGCACACTGGACAAAATGTATAAACCCTAAGGAATGTTTGGACCATTCCCCACCCTGGGCCATTCCTCCTACACTAATCAAAGTGCACCTTGGAGAGAATGTATAAAACCTAAGGAATGACTGTCCTGGACCATTCCCCACCCTGGGCCATTCCTCCTACACTAATCAAAGTGTGCCCTTAAGAGAATGTATAACCCTAAGGAATGTTTGTCCTTGATTGTTGAGCCTGGACCTTTCCCCACCCTGGGCCATTCCTCCTACACTAATCAAAGTGCGCCCTGGAGAGAATGTATAACCCTAAGGAATGACTTTTTGGACCATTTCCTTCGTTAACCACAAGAGGAAAAGACTCTCCTACATCAACCTCCAAAACGAACCATTGCTCATGTTAACCACAATGAGAAATCGTTGTCCGACGAGGCGGGCCAGTCTTCTTGAGTAACCCTAAAGAAGAGAGACTGCCCTAGACCACTTCCCATGTTAACCAAAATGGGAAGTCGATGTCTGTGATACATCAACAATCATACTACCTCCCATTTTAACCACATTGGGAAGTCACTGTCCATCAAAAATCTCAATCCTCTTTCCGAACAGGAAAGAATCTATCCAATCTGAACTATTTCTCAATTACAAAGATAAATAATATTTTCAATGCTCCCTCCTAATCTGGAGAGTTATTTAAATAAAAAAAATAAATGTTTTCAAGAATATTTTTCCGTATCTTCTCCTAGCTTGGATAATCTTCCCTTTCCGCTAAGGGATTTATTTCCACGATCCCCATCTTGTCTTGAAAATATGCAAACTTTATTCTGGATAGAGGTTTTGTCAGGATGTCTTTTGTCTTCTCATTAGTGGGGATATACTCAAGCTTTACCTCTCCTTCCTTGAATTTATCTTGAATAAAGTAGTATTTGATCTCAATGTGCTTTGAACTTTCATGAAACACTAGATGTTATGATAATCTTATACAACTCTAATTATCACAATATATTATGGTTGATTCAGGAGTCTAATCAAATAAATTAGAGATTAACTTCCTTAGCCATACTGCTTCTGTGCATGGTTCACAAGCTTCCATATACTATGCTTCTGTTGTACTGAGTGTGACAGACTTTTGTTTCTTGCTTCCCTAAGATATCATAGTGGAGCCCAAGCTGAGAAAACATACCTAAGGTACTCTTTCTTTCTTATGCACTTACTACCCAATCAGACTCTGTGAATCCATGAAGTTGGACATCACTAGATGTGGTATATCTCAAGCAATAGTTTATTGTCCAATGAATATATCTTAGAACATGCTTTGCAACTATCCAATGCTCTTGTCTAGGTTCCACCTGGAGCTGACTTAACGTATTTACAAAAAATAAAATATCTGGTCGAGTATTTACCAAATACATCAATGATCCAATTAGTTGTCGATATTGATATGGATCTACTGGATCGAAATATGGGACCTTCACTTTTCTTATATCCACATTCATAGGAGTGTCCATGGACTTACAGTCCATCATTCCAAATTTCTAAAGGATTTTTATTGCATACTTTCCTTGTCCAAGGAATACTTCACCATTCTTCTGCCATACTTCTAGTCCCAAGTAGTAATGCATGAGACCTAGATCTTTCATATCAAATTCAGAGGCTAATTCCTTCTTACACTGGATAATGAGAGATTCTTCACCACACTTTTATCTATTGCATGTTTTATCTTTTATACCCATTTTGAGGTTACCACTGATTTTTCTTTAGGTTTGGGTACAATTTCCCATACTTCATTTTTCATAATGGATTGATTTTCTTCCGCCATAGCTTCTTTCCATTGTCCCTTTTGGACTGCTTCTTCAAATGTGGTAGGTTCTTCATCTAGAAGCTTCGTCATGTATGTTTCATAACTTGAGAGTCTTTTCAGTCTTTTACTCTTCTTGGATGTTCCTTCTGGAACCTTGATTCTTTTTGCATCTTGTAAAGTAGCTTCAAGCCAAGCTGGTCGTTTCTTGGTTTTTGGTATGATATATGAATCAATGTTCTCACATGGCTCCATAGGATGATCAGGTTGATCTTTTTCATTGTTTTCATTTTCTGTGTTTTCTTCATTTGGTTCTTCAAGTTCTTCTTCTACAATTTCTTCGATGGATTTCCTGAAGGCCATCCTTTCATTAAACGTTATGTCTCTTATTAATTCTATCTTGTGTTGTTCTAGAATATATATTCTATAGGATTTGGATTAATCACTATATCCCATGAATATCCCCTTCTTTCCTGAGGGTTCTAGTTTATTTCTTTTATCTTTGGGAATATGAGAGTAAACTGGACATCCAAATACTCTTAAGTTTTCTACATTAGGTTTCTTACCTGAGAATGCTTCTTCTGGTGTCATGTCCTTCAAAATATGATGAGGGATTCTATTTTGTACATATATTATTGTCATTGTTGCTTCTTCCCATTGGAACATGGATAGACCTTGATTATTCAATAAGGCTTTTACCATTTCTTTGATAGATCTGTTCTTTCTTTCCGCTACACCATTTTGTTGAGGATTATGAGGAACATCCATCTCCCTCCTAATCCCTGTTGATTTGTAGAATGCAACGAACTCCTTCGAGGTGTATTCTCCTCCATTATATGTTCTTAATGTCTTGATCTTCTTGTTCGTAAGGTTTTCTATTTCTGTCGTGAATTCTTGGAACTTGATGAATACTTCGTCTTTTGAATTCAGTAGGTACAACCATGTCTTTCTTGAATAGTCATCTATGAAGATTACATAGTAAAGAGATCCTCCTAGAGATCTATCTGGAATTGGACTGCAAACATCTGAGTGTATTAGATCTAGGATTTCCTTGGATCTATTGTCGTTTCTTGGGAATGGTTTCTTGATATTCTTCCCAAGGGCACAACCTTTGCAAATTCCTTCATGTGTAGATTTCAATTCTAGTATTCTTTCAACCATTTTTCTGAGGAAAGGTAATGCTTGATAAATGATATGATCACACCTTATATACAAAAGTTCATTAGGGTTGACTTTGTCATGTACTAGAGATTCTTCATTTCGTTCTAGTAGTCAGTATAGATTTCCTTCACGACTTCCAATAACCCTAACATCCTCTATGCTGGAATTCTTATGCCATGATAACACTTTTCCATCTATGAGGGCTATTTTTTTTCCTTTCTCTTGTAAACATGATATTGATACAAGATTCTTTTCTAATTCAGGTACATATAAAACATTTCTTAAGTGAACATGATTACCTGATTCCAACTTGACAGAGCCATGTCCAAATCCTTCGACGGGGTAAGTGCTTTTGTCTCCAAGATCCACTTTGTGTGATGTCTTTCTCTCATTTAGATTTGAGAGTTTGGCTTGATCTCCCGTAATGTGTCTAGAATATCCACTATCGATTATCCACATATCATGCTCAATAGTCGTGGTAAGTGCTGAGTATTGTAAAAGACTGATTGTTTCACACATGTCTTTGATTGACTGGTAATTGGTCATGCCTTGATCCAAAAATCCAAATTCATCATTTCTGTCTTTTGAGAGAGCCAAGAGGTGCATTGAGTTAGGGCACATATGGATATCTTCTTCTTGGGTGAGATGCTCCATCACAAGGTGTCGGATCAGAGATTTAGGGTTTCTGCAACTACTTCTGCTAGTAACCCTAGCTACAGTGTTTTTGGAATCTGCTCCTGCTAGTAACCCTAGCAGTAGTTCCTCAACGAGATAAATATCTAGAGGTTATTATTCCTTCCAATGTTTTAGGCTAACTGAAGGGGGAGTGGGCCCATAACCTATTAGAATATAGACTATTATGATTGTTTTACCATTGATGATACCCTCGTCACCCAACCACAGGCCGAAGCCACCCTCCGAGCACCTTGACCTTGACAGAGAAGAGAATACTGGTAGAAATCCAATAGCCAAGAGAGGCTAATGAAAAAACAAAGAATAGAACCCAATCTGATCAGATAATCCCACCCAGAGGCTAGCACACACCTTCCCAAAAACTTGTGCACAAGCTACAACTGCACCTGCGTAGATCCAGTTCTTTGTGCAACTGTTGAGATGTGAATAATGAAAACTAGTGCCCTGTGTTTATAGTTGTATGGGCAGTTTAACTGGGGCCGACATCTCCTTCTGGGTATTAATATATTCATATTAAATATATTTCTGCAGCCGACAACTTGTCTAGGGTTTCCTTCACTTCTTTGCTTCCTTCCAAAGTATTCTAAACTCATCATAGGTCACAATAGAGGCTCATACCTCCCAAATCTACCATAATATTAAAAAATATGGACACTAACTTTAATAAACATACAACATTCCATCCACATAAAATTCATTTGGAAAGACATAAGTAGTCAATAAGACTTTGGTACAAATTTTGAGGGGTTAGAATCAAAATTATTTGAAGACCTATGACGAAACTATGATCTATATATAACACTCTTATAATAAAGTGATCCACACTTCTACTAATAAGTCACCTTTTGAAACTTTATTTGGATATTTTTCTCCTTCACCATTAGATGTTGCATATGGAATTCAAAGAGGAGTGAGGGAAGACATCAAAAAAGAATTTTTGAAGATAGATGATTTTGTTGAAAATATTAGACAGATCCATTTTCAAGTATAAGAGGCTCTAAATAATCCAGATGAAAAGTATAAGGTAAGATATGATCAACACAAAAGTGATATGAAATTCAAAGTGGGTGACATATTTTGATTACAACTAAAAATGGAAAGACTATAGGGTCTTGGTAATAATATCAAGGCTCTGTAGTATGGCCATTTCAATATATTGGAGAAGGTGGTAGAGAATTCCTTTAGACTCAGTCTACCCCCATACACACACATTTAATCTATAGTAAATATAGAGAATATCAAACTATATGATCCTTCCATGTTAGATCGTGTCCTACCTTCCATAAACGAATTAGCATCGGATGCTCAAAAAGAGTTGGTAGAGGACAACTTTTTGTAGAAGTGGTTCAAAACTACAAGACATGGGTAACATGACCTTTGGAATATTGGGTTGAAAGGAAAACTTCTAGGAAAAGGAAAATGGTACTCCAAGGAGAAGGTAGAGGAATAAATTCCTCATCTCATTAAGTAAATATTTTGGGGACGAAAGACCTCCCTAAATGGAGAGTTATCATCTGAATTGTATCATTGTATTACAGTTCATCTATATCTATGCTTTGAGAGTGTAAACAATGGAGGAATCCACTTCTAGAGTCATTTTATGGTGTTATACATTATATAACCTTTCCAACAATGAAAACCATTCCTAAATTAGAGATAATACATGAAAGTTATACCTCCCGTAAGTTGGCCTACCTTGTTGACCACTATGGTACAAGTGGATCCCACACTAGACCCCATTACTCACACATATGGGATAGCCATGTGTGGAATTTCAAGAATATTTTAGAAGGTTCTAAATCTTATCATAATTGAGGGTTGAGAAAGTCAAAACCCTACCCCTAGATGGCTATCAAGCTATGTTAAATATCGGGCCACTACGAGGTCAAGGGGTTCCATTCTTTAGCAATGTATTTGTTCCATAGTTGATAAGAGAATATAGGAGTGGTATTTTGATAGAATAACAAATAGGTATAGATTATGTAATAGTTATTTTATCCCCATTTTGTGGATAACTAAGGAGATGATGTCTTGAGGCCCTCAAGTTACAGATATGGAGTGACGAGAGACTACATGACCAATAGTCCCCTTTGCACATATGGAAAACCCACTCACCACCATAGATGGTCACAGGTTTACAGATGAAATCGAACACACCAGTTGGATTCCATAAGTTAGTGGTCCTTTCTCCATGAGGTACAATTCAATATTATGGTGAGAATCGTTTCAATATCTAAGGCATTTGATTATGTTTTATCTTATATTTCTTTAGATTTCATGATATGTTCTTGGACATTATGCCTTTTTCCTTGCTTCATATTGGGAGTTGAAATTGTGCCCTACTAAGTGGTATTATTTGGGAATGGGTTTTCTATTGGGATATCCCTTAATGAGCCATTGCAACATTCCCAACCATCATTACTATTTTCCATCATTATTACCCTTCATTTCCTTATCTCTTGGGATTTTAGGGTGTATTGACCCAAGAATGAGTTTTCCATCATACTATCATGGGAGGAAGGGGATAAAGGCTCAGAGGGGTTTGTGTTGGATAAAATGTAAAATACTTATATAAACCTTCCATATGCTTCACCCAGGGATCACACAAGAAAGGAATGAAACACTTATCTTTGAATAAAAGGGGACCCACAATATAATAAATGCTTAAAATGTTAGTTTAAGGATAGGAGGTATAATGATGAGCTGACCTATCACGTCCATGGATATCTAGTGGTATGAAATTGTCATCATCTGGTCACCAAACCAAGGCAATGACTCTCAGTTGCATGGATGAGAGAAAGGGGGTCTCACCATGAGCCAACCTTCGCATTTCCATTAGGTATTTGTAGGTGACATTGCCACCACCTGGTCACCACGCCAGGGAAGTGACCTTAAATATCCCCTTATGCTATTATGAAAGAAAATATAAGGAAAGAAATATAAAATGAAAATGATGGGATTGGAAAATGTGCATTTGGAGACGAAGGTACCACACACCCTCTATGAAGGAAACCATTAATGAGACACTATGACCCCTATTATGTCATGAACCTTATGCCCATTGAGTCTTGACCCCATCCATATCCTAAAATTTACATGGATTATATAGGTACCACTTGGAATATATCCTTGAAATAGGGAAAGACCTACCCAATAGGACACCTCGTCAAGCCTCCCATACTTAAACTTGAGAAGTCGCATAGTGTCTTTGAGTTGTTAATTGTTTCATATGGTGATGTTTGATGCACATGCTTGGATGGATTATTTATTGATTGGATTAAATTATCATGATTTTATGAATTGATATCCTTTGAGGGTGTGTTCATTTGTCTTTGTAGGACCTAGATGGTGGACAATTTTGGTAGAAGAAGCCTAGATTGGGCTTCCATTGGGATAAAATCCCATAGGTTGGATGCCACGGGCCTGCATTCCAAATGAGAGATATCAATATTGGAAGGCCTCAAATATGACTTGGACAACATAGCCTAAACCCCACATTCCAAATGTTTTTCCTAGGAGAGGCAAAATGTCACTTCTAGAGACATGGCATCACCTAGTGGGGTTAGGGCTTGGTGGTGAGGTGCCACTCTTTTACACATGGACGTTTGAGGAGGAGAAGATTATTCACCATGATATACATGCCTATTTTGTTGACACATGGACTTTGGAGGCCCTTGCATGCTTCTCCAACACCAACGACCGTCTGAAAGTGGCAAAATGTCCCCTAAAGGGATGACGTCCTCCTAAATTAGGGTTTAATTTGTGAAAAAGTTGAAATTTTAAGTGAATTGTTTAATATTATCTTGTTAAGGGGGAAATATTAGGGTTGTCTACCCCTAATATTGTGTTTTACTTCTTAATTTGTGGACAAACTATGTTAGCTACTTTTCATATAAATAGAGATCATAAGATCTAATTTTAAACATAACTCTCCCTCTTGTGAGAGGCTTGGTCTGAAATTTTTGTCCCTCATGGAACTTTTATATCTTGGTCACTTTTTATATGGATATGTAATGAATGGTTGATGTAGGAAGGAGTAGTGTTAGGTTTGGATGGTGCTTTCTAGCTCTTGTGGTGAATTGTCTTAGCATTTCTCTTGATCTTGGTATGGTGTTTACTCTCTTGCTATCATTTTATTAAATTCAAGTATTATTATTATAGGAGCTAGGTGGGAAGTATAAGGGAATACACCTCCAACATATTGTTCATCATTTTTTTTTCTTCATCTCATTGAATAAGGGTTTGATAAGAGAAGTATAAGGGAATACACCCTCTTAGGTTAAACCCTTATAGATTAGAGAAAATTTCCTTGGGGAGTAAAAGGGCTTACACCCCTAAGGAGGTAGCTTCTCTAATATTCTTGTGACTCAATTAACCCAATAGTAAAGGAAATAGTCATTATTTTTTTGCATTGGACAAATAAAATATTGCAATAGGACACGTGATTTTCGGTCATTTTTACTTCTTGCAAAGCAGAGTGTTTTCGTGGTGCCTTGGGCACCTCACAACCGCTAGGGAATATCCATCTAAGGGATAATTATTTATTTTGTTAAAAAAATTCATCTTCATCCAATAGGGTTGCAGAAACCCTAACTTGCTTGCTTTAATAAGTCTATTATCAACTATTGGTTGTTGCTCAAATTTTGCATACCTACTCTCCTTTTCCTAGTGCACCTTTTTGGCAAATTTTGAGGATATTTCAGTGGTTTATTTTCTTGTTGTAATAAATTGAATGTTATATCCATAAAACAGATATAATTTTATGCAGACAAGTGTTTACAACATCCTTTTATTTTATGCTAAGAGTATTGGTTTTTCATCTTGAGTTTAGCTAGTCATATACTAGTTTTTCTCTTTCATTTTCTACTAGATATTTATCATTTATTGAACATGTTATAATACCTTTTTCTTGATGATATATAATATTATCTATTGATGCAAATTATAGACATAAATATTAACATGATGATCCAACTAACATATACTATTCTGATGTGTCTTTTCTTGTGTCTCAGACAGGTACAATCATCTGGACAAGTGTTATACCTATTGGGAAACAAGTTATTGACTTGCAAGACATCTCTTTCCACCTTTCAATATAGTTAGACTTGACCTATAGGGGATTCATTTCCATCCATATTCATCTCCATCCAAATCCCCATATGGTCACCAAGATCGCCTCCCTAGAGTCACTTAGTCACCCTTTAAGTGTGGGACTTACATCAAGGTGGCATTGGGTGTAGGATTATGAGGTTGTAGCACTTGTTCCATGGTTGGGTCAGGATTTTTCCAAACTACAACTTGCACTATAACATTTTTTTTCCATTTTCAAGGAATATTTTGAATCTTCTTCATACCCTGATGACACTTTGATAAGCTATCCCAAATCCTTTCCCTTAGCTTTCCTAGAAACTCTACCCAAGGGACTTTACCTTTCCACCCTTTTTGATGAGATAACCTTAAATATCATATGGAGAATCCACCTTTTACAGAACAAACTTTTCCTTTGTTTTCCTCTTTTCATCCTTTGATGAGCATTGAGCTCATCTCGTGAGTCCATTGAGGTGCTACCCCAAGTAATGGAAACATGGCCCTGTGATGCTTTCATGAAGCATACAAAGTGTTGGATCTTGAAGCTATTTACAGATTTCGAAATAAGTGCCCAATTAATCAATTCAAACTTCTCCCAAACATCGATGGTAATCCATTATTAACCGTACCACATGTTTTTGAGTTTGTCAAAGCCATCTCATTTTTGAGTGCACAACATGAGGATGTGTGCTTGCGATTTTTTTTTCTATCCTTGGAAAGGGAACATAGAGATTGGATTACAAATTATTATAATCCAAGTAACATATCTTCTTTGATGATCCTCATAATATATTTCCTTAAGCATTAGGGACCAAAATATCAAAGTCTTGAAGATACAATTCAGTACCTAGAAGATGCCTTTTCAAGAGAAGGTTTTGACCTTGATCCTATTGAATGCTTAAAAGAAATGCTTCTTCCAAAATTTGTTGAGATGACAGTTGAAAAAAAATAAGTTGACAACACCAATGAGGTAAATTTTGAACGTCTCAAGTGAAGCAGAGGTAAAGATTCTGAGTTTTTAAAAAAACTAATGAGACTTTTCCTTGATAAGGACTTTCTAGTTAATTTTTGTGAGCAAAGAAAAGAGGAGCTTGACACCATCATAGAATATTATGAGAAAATCCCTACCCAAAATTCAGCTTGGGAAGTGATCATTGCATATTTTGGAATAGATTCATTATATGATTCTCTAACTGAGGAGTATGGATACCAAGAATTCTTACCAAGTGATGATGGACAACTCTTCATGCTCAGGGAACTCTATGAACTCATCTTAGATCAAGATAGAGATGGTGATTTCTTTGAACCTTTTGAGTATGATGAAGACCTAGATTAAATACAACACCTAGATGAAGAGACATTGGTGTCCTTACTCCCGATTGACGAAGATGATATCATTCAGGCTTGTTATACACATGCATATGAATATGAAGTATATTCCCTTCCACTTGATGAGGATGTCAAGACATCTGCTCCTCCTACACATCAATAAGAGAACATGATGAGTTATAATCCTTTTGATAACTTTGATGATGTGTTGTTACGTGAATGTGGAAATGAAGAAAAATTCAAAAAGGATCTTGATGAAGTTTCTCTTGTAGAAGACCTGAATGAGACATTGTCCTCTACTGTCCATTTTGAGGAAGATGAAGTTATCTAGTATTATGAATAAGTAATCATATTTCATGATGAAAATGAAATCATGAAACAACCACCACATGAAGTTGACGATCACATTGATGATTTGATACAGATTGGGAGATGCATATGAGATTTGGGTTGTTTCATTTTTTATGGAGATCCTATCTACAACATTGATGGCACATCCTAGATAACGGATACATAAATAATTTCTTTAGAGGATTTATTTTTACATCCATATGGTCCATATATGTGTCAACCCAATGATATGTTCACATATTTGTTACACCCATTCGAGGATGACCTAACACAATGATTTCAGGATGCTTTTCAACCACCATACTCAAATTTTGATAGACACCAAGTCGTGGTCTACCCAAAACAATCTGCGGTCCATACTACCAAACAAAAGTACTTTCACATTGAGAATTTGGGAAGGGATTTGTATACAAATAAGATACATTTCCTGAGTCTAACAAAGGAGTTTTTCTCTAAGGCTATGCCTTACCTTGTTTCCTCTTGTTTGGGTAATCATAAGGTTTTCTTTCGATATCTTGTCCTTTCTCAGCCTTCGGGGAGAATTGGTGTTCTAAGTGAGGATGAAGATGAGCCATCATCTAGTCCGCTCCAGAGATGGATAGATTAGGCATGTGGCTATGATTGCAAGTGGGAGTTCTAGGATGATTGATATTTTGGTTTCTCTTTTCAGCAGGATTTTCTCCCTCCCACCCATCTCGATGAGTTTTATTTCATGATTGATTATATGTCTATTGATGCTCATGATTACTATGTGTTGGACTTATATTTGTTTTTTCACATGATTAAGCACGGGGGGAAATTTCTTCTTCCGATGATTAGTTGGTTTCTTTGTTTGTATGACTTCACCTGACATCATCCAGCACATGATCTTCAGGGCCCCAAGGCCCAAACTAAGTAGGTAAGTCATTTTGATTCCCTTCATTTTTCATCTTGATTTCTCATACTAGTTTAGATGCATTTCATTTTCATTCTACTGTACTTGCATATTAATTTCATGCTTAGTTTAGAATTTTTTGAAAAAATGTCAAAATTTTCATTTTCTAGCTTAGTTGGTTTGGATTTTGATCATATGAGAACAAGGATGAGTAGGCCATCCTTCACTTGATAGTTTGATGTTTACTTGTAGGAAAATGTCTACTAGGATATGTTGTGGTTCTCATGCACTCTACGATGAGAACATGTCCCCAAGTAGGAGCCCAATGTTATCCCCATTTTGTGGATAAATATGGAGATGATGTCTCAAGGCCCTCAAGTTGCAGATATGGAGTCTTAGGAGACTACATAACTAGCAGTCCCCTTTTCACAGATGGAAAACCCACTCACCACCACAGATAGTAACAGGTTTACAGATGGAACCCACCACACCATTTGGCTTCTGGAAGGTAGTGGTCCTTGCTCCATGAGGTGCAATTCAGTATTATGGTGAGAATCATTTCAATATATAATCCATTTTATTATGTTATATATTAGATTGCTCTGGATTTCATGATATGTTCTTGTACATTATTCCCTTTTCCCTACTTCACCTTGGTGGTTGACATTGTGCCCTAGTAAGTGGTATTATTTGGGAATGGGTTTGATACTAGGAAATGTCTTAATGATCTATTGTAGCGTTCCCGACCATACTTACCATTTTCCATCATTATTCCCCTCCATTTTCTTATCTCTTGGAATTTTAGGGTGTATTGACCCAATAAGGGGTTGTCCCTCATTCTATGGGAAGATGGGGCTAAAGGCCCGTAGGGGTTGGTGTTGGGTAAAATATAAAATCCTTATATAAACCTTCTATATTCTTCTCCCAGGGATCACCCAAGAAAGAAATGAAATTCTTATCTTTGAATAAAAGGGGACCTACAATATAATAAATGATAAAAATGTTAGTTGAAGGATAGGAGGTCTCATCATGAGACAACCTATCATGTCCATGGATATCTAGTGTTATGACATTGTCTTGATTTTGTCACCAAACTAGGGAAGTGACTCTCAGTTGCATGGAATAGAGAAAGTGGGTCTCATCAAGAGCCAACCTTCTCATTTCCATTAGGTATTTGTGGGTGACATTTCCACCACCTAGTCACCATGCTAGGGAAATGACCTTAAATCTTTCCTTATGCTATTATGAAAGAAAATATAAAGAACGAAAGATAAAAGGCTAATGATGGGCTTGGAAAAAGTGCATTTTCATACGTAGGTACCATGCACCCTCTATAAAGGCACCCATGAATGAGACACTATGACCCCTAGTATGTCATGATTTCTATGCCCATTGAGTCATGACCCCATACACCTCATGCACTTTACAGGCCTAGAGAGGGACCTATTGTAATCTATCCTTGACCTAGGGAAAAGATTACCCAATAGGACACCTCGTCAACCCTCCCATACTTAAGCTTTACAAGTCACATAGTGTCTTTGAGTTGTTAATTGTTTGATATTGTGATATTTGATGCACATGCTTGGATGGATTATTTATTGATTGGATTAACTTATCATGATGTTATGACTTGAGATCCTTGGAGGGTGTGTTCATTTATCTTTGCAAGACCTAGCTAGTGGACAATTTTGGGAGAACAAGCCTACCTTGGGCTTCCATGGGGCTACAAGACCATAGGTTGCATGCCAGTGGCCCGCATGCTAGATGAGAGATATCAAACTTGGAAGGCCTCAAATATGGCTTGGAAAATATATCCTAACCCCCATATGCCAAACATTTTTCATAGTAGAGGCAAAACATGACTTCTAGAGACATGAAGTCACCTAGGGGGGTTAGGGTTTGGTGGTGTGCTGCCACTCTTTGAAACATGGACATTTGAGGAGGATAATAATCTTTACCATGATATGAGTTCCTGTATTCTTGACACATTGCCTTTGGAGGCCCTTCCATGATTCTCTAGTGCCAACGACCTCCAAAAAGTGGAAAAAAGTCCCCTAAAGGGGTGACGTCCTCCTAAATTAGGGTTTAATTTCTGAAAAAGATGAAGTTTTAAGTGAACTGTTTAAAATTTTGTTGTTAATGGGGAAAGATTAGGGTTTTTGACCCCTAATATTACGTTTTACTCCTTAATTTGTGGACAAACTATGATAGCTACTTTTAGTATAAATATAGATCATAAGATCTCATTTCAAACATAACTCTCCCTCTTGTGAGAGTCTTGGTCTGGAATTTTTGACCCTCTTGTATATTTTATCTCTTTTGAACTTTTTTATGGCTATGTTATCAATGGTGTATGGAGGAAGGTCTAGAATTAACTTTGGATGGTGCTTTCTAGCTCTTGTGGTGAATTGTCTTAATATTTCTCTTTATCTTCGTATGTTTTTTACTCTCTTGCTATCATTTTATTCAAGTCAATTATTGTTATGATATAAGGTAGGTGGGAAGTATAAGGGAATACACCCTGAACATATCCTTCTTCATTTTGTTTTCTTCATCTCATTGATTAAGGGTTTGCTGTAACAACCCTAGTTGAAAATATGCTTAGGGATTATTAAGAAAAATTAATTAGTTGATTAATTGTTTTAACATGGTTTTAACTAAACAATGATTGGCATAATAATATTAATTAAATATTTATTAGTTAATTAATTGTTATAATTTTAATTAATTAATTAATTAAATTAATTACCTATCACCTTGAATGAACAGGGTAATAAATTTAAAAGGGTTAATAAATTATATTGTTTTAAAAAAAAGGGTTACGTATATGGAGGGGATAAGGAGCATTAATAATGAGATAAGGAGGATTAATAAATGGATAAGAAATGAATGAATGGATAAGGAAATAAATGAGGAGAAAGGATGGAGAAGGAGGGATATGAGCAGAGGAGGTTTACGAAAGAGAAGAAGATTATCATTCTACACGAGGATTTGTGTTTTGGTGGGGCTCTCTTGGATTTGCACAGAGGAGAGTTTGAGTTTTGTAGTCGGGAAGGGTTAGTACAGGGGGCAACGGTTTGCTGGGGGTTTTGGGCACGGGGGCCAGGATATCCATATGGTATCCTAGAGCTAGGAAGTTGTCCTAGTTGGTAGGGTGGAAACTCGGTTTGGGCAGGGCTGGGCAGCGCATTAGGCAACAACAAAGCAGTGGGCCAGACAACCGAGTCGATGGAGAAACTAGCATCAGGAAGAGGTAAAAATTTTTTATTCTGTTATGAATTTTATTATTCGTTGATAAATTTATATGTGTATGTGTTGAATTTATAAGAAATTACTTAGTTTCTAAAATCAAGTGGAAGTTATTGTTTTGTTTGTGGAATTAATTGATGTTAAATTAATACGGTTACTACACATGGTATCAAAGATTCAGTTTGAAGCACTGGAGCCTTAAGGGCCTACCAACAACTGAGATTTATTTCTTTATATATATATATATATATA
>ML777603.1:801208-822601 GCA_009831015.1 Picea engelmannii | reverse complement strand
ACTTGTCCTGTCAATAGTAGCAGCTTCCATCACCACTGGCCTGGGCCTGCATCGGAGAATACTCTTGCTCCATGAGGTAATTGGTCTGAGGTATCATGGTATGTGTCACATTTGATCGTTATAACTTTCTTATATATGCATTAGGTTCCTTTCATTTTTGATGACTGCTTGGATCTTACAATAATCCACTTGACCATTGTTGGGGTGATTGATTGGGTGACTTAGCAAGATGATATTCATTGGTTTTGGTTAGCCACCAAGGGGGATTTGTAGAGCCATCATCCGCTCCCACCATCTTATCACATTTACATCTTATACCCCGCTCATCCATCCCACTCCCCTAGTTTGGCCATTAGGATGACATTTGAGGGTTACACTTTTTCTTGTGGGAAGAAGGGGCTAAAGGCCCAGGGGGTAAAATCAGCTGGTAAAAGATAAAATCCATAGGAAATAAAACCTAGAGATGCTTCACCCAAGGGATACCCGAGAAGGAAATAAAAAGCCTCTCGATAAGAAACTAGAGGGACCCTAAGAAAAATAATAAAAACAAGACCTAACCAAGAGGATGGGAGGTCTCATCACGAGCCAACCCATTATGTTCATAGGTACTTAGCAGTATGAAATTACCACTATCTGGTCACCAAGCCAGGGCAGTGACCTTTGGTTGCATGGCCAAAGGAAAGGGGGTCTCATCATGAGCCAGCCTTATCATTTCTACGAAGATACCAGTGGGTAACGCTGTCAGCTCTCGACACCAAGCCAAGGAAGTGTCCTCTGGTTAGACCTTGAAGTAAAAAAGAATGAAAAACAATAAAAGAAAAATGAAGGCAATAAAGGGCTTGGAAAAAATGCATCCATGATGGGTACAACTCGCCTTCTACAAAGGCACCCACAGACAACACCTGCCCTTGGTCCTACTATGAATGGACATCCGTAAAAACCATATCACCACATAAAACATGGCTTGAATGATCTTCTGAGGAAACTTTCCATCTCTTGTGGGTATTAGCCCAATAGGTTGTTCTGTTGGTTTCCTTATCTTTGTATAGTAGATTTGTGTAGTATCTTTGAGCTCTTAGATGATATGTTAGGGATTTCATGCATATGTCTGATAAATTTAATGATGAAATGTGATTTACATTGCTATGATATCTAGGACTGATGAGCCCATGGAGGGCGCAATTTTTTATGTGAAGGACCATGCCCGACGGGAAGGTACCAGAGGACCGGTACACATGGGGAGATGATTAGTTCGGACCTCCATGGGGATGAAGAGCCCATCAGATGGTTGTTGGGATGGCAGAGGCAGGACAACGTCATGATGAGCCCTTGCATGAAGAAGACAGAAGGACACCCTCACCAGGACACTTTGGTAGAGATCTACCTAAGGGGGATCACCCCCTGCAGATGAGATGATATATTTGATGGACAGGACGCCACCCAGGGTAGGCTGGACGTTTTCTGGAGGATGTGGCAGTGTGCTTGGACCATTTGGCATGTGTGGCAGCCTATAGGAGCCCTAGAGGGGCCAACGTTTTGCCTTCTGGATGTTGATGATGCCCAAAAAGGGCCAACGTCTCCCTCAGAGGGGCATGACGTCTCCCTTTTTAACTCTTACTTAGAAATTTTACCATTTAATGTGACAAATAATGGAATATTGTTAAGTCAGCCTTGTCAGCTGTTTTTAATGACCTATTTTGTAATTCAAGTTCATTTGGATTATATATATTGAGGACGTTGAGCCTCATTTTGAATATAACATAACTCACTCTCTTGTGAGAGACTTATATTTAGTCTTTTTGTCTTGTTATTGGCTCTTGGAGTTGAGGCGCTACACTTGGAAAGATTATCTTTGGCATGAATATGGTGTTTTTATCATTGGAAGATGTTACAACTAGGGTTTGATAAGCTCATCTTTGATTTGTAAGTGTTTTTCTCATACAAAACTTCTTGATTGAATGGTTGTAGCTTAAAATTATTACATGTATGGTTACATTGTTATTTTTATGCTTAATCATTGAAACCCTAGGTAGCAAGCACACAAGTAGGTCCTTGCTTCATGTCCCCATGATAAAGACTTGTTTAGCCATTTGATTAAGAATAACCTAGCCTAGCCATTGCTACACTAGTTCCTCTTATTCTTGAGTTAGTTTGAAACATAAATTGAAGAAAGAAGATGTCCTAGGCCTAATTAATTTTACACCTAGGGTTTGACTCTTAGGGTTTGAAAATCCTTGGCCCCAAACAACACTTTTTAGCCATAGATTTATGTTTTAGAGCTAGCCGTTTTTGCCAAAGAGTTTTAAGGAAAGAGGGAGGAGCATGAGGCCTAGCTTTAGCTACACTGGAATGAGCCTCCTCCCCTTAGGGTTTTGATTTTGTGGCCCTGCCATTGCAGCACCATTAAACCTAACTCTCTCATCCTTAGGATAAAAATTTTCCAAGCCTTTAGCCTCTCTCTTTGACTCCATTAACCCAAGGCACTAGTCTAATTTGCAACGTTGAGAGTTTTGTATCAAAACAACCTTTCTATCTTCTAAAACTTGAAACCCTAACTAACCCTAGCGGCCTTCTAACCCTAATTAGTTGATGATGTCAAACCTCTTTTTAACCCTTGTTTAGTGTAAAATGTTGTATCTTTTTCATCCTTTGATAGACATTTGAGTGTTGATAAATTTCATTGGCTTATTTAGCAAAACGTCCACTTTATTGTCTAGCTAAAACTAACCTAGAATAGGGATGACGTCACCTTTTAGCAGGTTTGACGTAGCAACAATATATATATGAGCACATTCATTGCGTTGTGATATAATAAAGATTGATTTTATACATTAAATGCAAGTATCGTTTTGTATTTATTGAAGAGGTAACATTATAAACCATAAGCTTTAATTGAAATAATTGACTTCGTCAATAATTACATTTATTATTGCTCATATGTATTAAAGATAGTCATTAATATTTTAAAGTACTAACCACTGTGGCATATTTTAGTTTTATCATTTCCTTGTCTCACAAACGGGTGCCCTTTCAGTGGAATATCTTGTCTTTGACTATCCATTTGGCAGTAATTTGTGAAGGGAAAGCTTACCTTAAACTTTGAGCCTTAAACCCTTGATCCTTTTTCTTCAGAACCCTAGATTACTAGGGACGTCTCCCTTGGGATTAGCCACCCTGAATAGAAAGAGCTCCCCATCGAGGTGACAGTGGGTGGGGAAGCTCCTGTTACACCATTTTAAGTCTTATCTCCAAGCTACTAAGCCTATCCTACAAACTGTGCGATAACAAGAATAATATGAGATCAGATTTATGGAACTGGTCAAATATGTTTCTTATATGGATAATGACCAATGACAGACAGAGTGCTTCATCTATGGATTGAACCCTAAGATAAGAGCTATGGTGCGGATGTGGAAACCATCTTCAGTAGTGGAAGCAGTGGAAAATGCCCATTATGCGGAGGAACACATGAACTTAACCGGGGGTACAAGACCGACTTTTCCGCATCATCCTGGATTCGTAGGGAAGGCCCCGAGGACATTTCCTACGGGAGGGGGCTCAAGGACACCGCTATATGGTAACAATGTCACTCCAAGGATAGTAGCTGCAGGGATTTTAATGGAAGTGAGTGCAGCATCTCGTTCATTGCCAACAACTCAGACAGGTGCACGACCATCTCAGGGAACAACTAGTAGGGGCAGGGGTTCCAGGGGAAGGAACTCATTTTAGAGACAGTCACATAATAGTGCACAGGTTCAATCTCGTGTTACTTGTTGGGGGTGCGGAGGACCCCATTACCAGCGTGACTACCCAGAGTTACAATCTGGGTTTGTACATAGAGAAGGAAAGGCACTGATGGGGAGATCAAGTAGCATCCAACAGATTTACGCAGTGGTTAATAATCGCCAGGATGAACATCAATCCATGGTGGTAGAGTCATCAGGTACGCTAAATCATATCAATGTTAAGGATTTATTTGATTCTGGTGTGACATATAGTTTCATTTCAGCATCTGCATTAGAAAAGAATGGGTTGGCAGCCTACAAGCATGAAGACTTTAAACAAGTCGAGATGGCTTCGGGGGAGAAACAAGCAGTAGGACCTAGTGTCGATAATTGTATAGTAGACCTGGGAATGTGTACTACTAAGTTGAAGGTATACATCACTGCTCTCAAGGTGTATGACCTAATCATTGGAATGGATTGGTTAGTAGCTCACCGAGCTTTTGTAGATTGTTTCGCAAAGAGGGTGCTTTGTGTCGATGATGAAGGAAGACTAGTAGAGATCTAGGGTGTACAGAGAAAAGTGTCATTACACTTTATATCAACTATGAAGGTTAAGAGATGCTTGAGTCAAGGGTGTCGAATTTATGTAGTGGAAGCAGTGAATGAAAGGAAAGGACCCTCATTGGATTAGTACCCAGTATTGTCATAATTTAAAGATGTTTTTCCAAACGAGTTACCAAGGTTACCTCTTGAGAGGGAGCTTGATTTTACTATTGAGATAAAACCTGGTGCAGAACCAATCTCCAAGACTCCGTATTGGATGACAGCACTGGAACTTTGTGAATTGCAAATGCAGTTGAAAGAGTTACTGGACTTAGGGCTAATAAGGCACAGTGTCTCACCTTGGGGCGCACCAGTAATTTTTGTAAAGAAAAAGGATGGTTCCTTACGACTGTGTATATACTACAGGGACTTGAACCATGCTACAGTGAAAAATAGGTACCTGATGCCACAAATAGATGACCTTTTTGATCAAATGAAAGGAGCATCTGTATTCTCAAAGCTCAATTTGCGATCAGGGTATCATCAGTTAAGGATTAAGGAAGGTGATATCCCAAAAACTACCTTTCGAACTTGGTTTGGACATTACGAGTTTGTGGTCGTACATTTTGGATTAACCAATGCACTAGCAGTATTCATGAGCCTCATGAACAGCGTATTCTGAAACTACTTAGATCGATTTGTACAAGTCTTTCTAGATTACATCCTCATCTATTCCAAGAATGAAAGAGAACATGAGGAACACTTGTGAATAGTGTTGTCCTGCCTTAGAGAGAACAAATTGTATGGGAAGATGTCAAACTGTTCCTTCTTCTAGAAAGAGATTCACTATTTAGGTCATAGCATTTCCGGTGAAGGAATCTTTGTGGACCCAAAAAAAGTAAAGGCCATTATGGAGTGGTCAGTGCCGAAAAATGCCCATGAGGTGAGAAGCTTCATGGGGCTAGCAGGTTATGATCGTAGATTTGTGGAAGGATTCTCCAAAATAGTTAAACCCATCACCACCTTGCAACATAAGGGGGTGAGGTATAAATGGATAGAAGAGTGTGATAGTGCATTCATTAAGCTTAAGAGGTTACTACACATGGTATCAGAGTGCCAATTCTACGAGTGGTGGATATGGAAAAGGACTTCACAGTTTACACAGATGCCTCGAAGCAAGGGTTGGGGGCCATGCTCATGCAGGATGGCGAAGTGATAGCCTATGCATCAAGGAAGTTGAAGAAACACGAAGAGTTATACGCGACTCATGATTTAGAGTTGGCAGTTGTAATGCTAGCTCTGAAAATTTGGAGGCACTATCTTGTGGGGCGAAACTTTGAGCTCAAAATGGACCATAAAAATTTAAAACATCTCTTCACTCAAAGATATCTGAATGCCAGGAAAAGACGATGGAACGAGTTTATAAGTGAGTACAATTTTGGTATTTCGTACATTAAGGGAAAGGAAAATGTGGTCGCAAATGCCTTGAGTAGGAGACCATGTATCTTCTCCTTGGTAACCTTGAAGGTCAATCTGAGGGAACATGTGTTGGCACAACTCCAACGATATAGTTGGTATTTAAAAGTTACTTCAAACCTCTAGAGCGGGAGGCAGTTAGATCCAAAGTATGAAGGATATAGTCTAGAAATAGACGAACTATTAAGATATCGAGGAAGAATGTACATCCCTGAGAATGGGGATATTCGAAGCATCATACTGAAGGAATCCCATAGAGAACTTTATTGTGTGCATCCGTGTGTGAAGAAGATGTATGCATATATAAGGAAACTCTTCTTCTAGGTAGGCATGAAGTGCGATGTAGTCCATTTCGTCGCCAAGTGCCTAGAATGTCAAAAAGTGAAAGCCGACCACCATCACCCGGCAGGCCTCCTACAACCACATGATGTTCCTATGTCCAAGTGGGAAGTCATCTCTATGGATTTTGTTGTGGGGTTGCCGCTCACATCCCATAGACACAATGTCATTCTTGTGATAGTGGATAAGTTAACCAAGAGTGCTCATTTTATTCCGGTTAGAGACACTTATGATGCCACTGGTGTGGAACATGTGTTTGTAAGTGAGGTTATCCGTTTGCATGGGATACCTAAGAATATCATTTCAGATAGGGACTCCATATTCACTTCTAGGTTTTGGACAAGTTTACAGTCAGCGTTGGGGACTCAATTGAACTTAAGCACAACTTATCATCCTGAAACAGATGGGAAAACAGAGAGAGTAAATCAAGTCATGGAAGACATGCTTAGGATGTATGTCATGGATAATCAAACCCAGTGGGAGAAGTACCTGTTTTTGGTAGAGTTTGCCTACAATAACAGTTCTCATATCTCCATCAGAATGCCACCCTACGAAGCTTTGTATGGGAGGCCATGCAGAATTCCATTGAGTTGGGATAGACTAGAAGACCGAGTAATAGTTGGGCTAGAATTGATACAGGAGATGCAAGAACAGGTGATTCAGATTAGGCAGAGACTAAAGGAAGCACAGGATAGGTAGAAAAGTTATGCAGATGCACACAAGACCGACCGAAGTTATGAAGTGGGAGACCAGGTTTTCATTCGTATCAGGCCTAATAGGAGTACCATATGGTTCGGGAAGGGGAAAAAGTTGTCATCTCAATTTATAGGACCATTCAGAATCCAAGAGAAAATTGGAGCCATTGCCTATCGTCTCGTACTGCCACCCCACTTGCATAAAACTCATAATGTATTTCATGTATCTGTTTTACGTCATTATGTTGCTGATGAATAACATAAAAAAATTGGAAGGAATTGTAGGTATCGGATGTGGGAACCCTCACGGTATAACTGCTATGCATATTGGACCATAGAGTTTGACAGCTCAGGAACCATCTGGTAGACCAAGTTAAGGTCCAGCGGGACAAGTATAGTCCAGGATCTGCTACTTGGGAAGACACCGAGACACTATGGCGAGGCTATCCATCACTTTTTTTGACCACCTCGAGAACATGTTTCTCGAAGGTTGGGTGTATGTAACACCACCTTTTGACTTAGACAACCAGGATTACCTGAGGCCTATATACTTTATTTTCTAGTCACAATGAAACTATTAAGTGATACACCTAAACTTTAAATGTATGAACTTTTATGTATGATTAAATGTTATGATGATGATGTATGTAATGCGATCTATTATGTGAATGTAAATTTTACGAATGTTTAAATGTTATTGATGATGATGTATATGATGCGACATATTGCGAGAATGTGAATTTAATGAATGTTTAAATGCTATTGGGATGCTGTTGGATATGATGCAATCTATTTTGGATAAATGATAATCTTATGAATGGGTGTCGAAATTGAATTATGGGATATTATGAGATTTATTTCTAACTGGAAAACTTTGATGTTAATTTATCGATACAGGAATACCAAATTGAAATGATGATAGTATAAAATTACATGATTATAATGCATAGAAATGTATGAGCTTGTGTTACAGACTAATCTGCAGGTTATGGGCTATGAAATAGCCAAAGGATAAAGATGATGAAAGTGGATATCATGACCACTAGCCAAGAAACATTAAGGTATGAATATTGTATGTGAAATTGTATTGGTTTGGATGCATTGCTATGATATGTGGACCAATGCATGATTTCAGATTATGACACTGCCCAAAACTGAATAAACGATGACAAAACCCCCAGCAGCATGCTGCCACTATATATTCCATTGTAGGGTGTGGACCCTAGTTATGATTAGGAGGGGTGGAGGCATTTCCCACCGTGTATCCTTCGAAACCTGAAGTCATGGGAGGACGGTGTTATTTCACGCTCCCCAAGACATGTGATGATGATTGTCAGATGCCTGCTAGGGAAGCTTGATCAAGATAGCGACACTTCCTCTTACGGGTTCTATTTGGATTTAGGTCAATATAGTTGACGCTCCAAGATAGTCTAGCAGATGAAGGATAGGAATGGAGATGGAAGTAGGTTAGGGAGGAAGGGTGAGTAGTCATAGTTGAGAAGGTATGGAGATTTGTCTTATGGTAGAATTTAATGTTTTCCCTTCAAAAAAAAATGTGTATATATGAATATTCATAATTACGTAACTAAACCACAGTTGTCTAAATAAACATTGTTGAACTCGATAATAGTAATTAAAGGATTTCTCAAATAATTGATTGGTTTGTTGTCTTTTATAAAAGACTAGTCTTGTTGACTGGATTGGATGCATACATAAATTACTAAAGGATGATAGTTTTGATTATTAGTACATGCACGAGACTTGCATGTACTAGCTGCACATGCATTTCTTGTACATACACACTAGTATGTATGAGTTTTCTTGACTTACTTACTGTTAATATCGGTTAATTGTTATGAATGTGTGAACAATGTTTCTTTTCCTTTGACCATAAAATACTTTAACTTTGGGACGGAGTTTCCTGAAGGGTGGGTGTATGTAACAACCCTAGTTGAAAATATACTTAGGGATTATTAAGAAAAATTAATTAGTTGATTAATTGTCATAACATGGTTTTAACTAAACAATGATTGGCATAATAATATTAATTAAATATTTATTAGTTAATTAATTGTTATAATTTTAATTAATTAATTAATTAAATTAATTACCTATCACATTGAATGAATAGGGTAATAAATTTAAAAGGGTTGATAAATTATATTGTTTAAAAAAAAAGGGTTACATATACAGAGGGGAAAGGAGCATTAATAATGAGATAAGGAGCATTAATAAACGGATAAGCAATGAATGAATGGATAAGAAAATAAATGAGGAGAAAGGATGAGGAAGGAGGGATATGAGCGGAGGAGGTTTACGAAAGAGAGGAGAATTATCATTCTACACGGGGATTTTATTTTTGGGGGGTTTCTCTTGGATTTTCACAGAGGAGAGTTTGAGTTCTATAGTCGGGAAGGGCTAGTACAGGGGGCACCGGTTTGCTGGGGGTTTTGGGCATGGGGGCCAGGATATCCATATGGTATCCTGGAGCTAGGAAGCTGTCCTAGTTGGCAGGGTAGAAACTCAGTTTGGGCAGGGCTAGGCAGGGCATTAGGAAACAACAAAGCAGTGGGCTGGACAACTGGGTCGACGGAGAAACTAACTTCAAGAAGAGGTAAAATTGTTTTATTCTGTTATGAATTTTATTATTCGTTGATAAATTTATATGTGTATGTGCTGAATTTATAAGAAATTACTAAGTTTCTGAAATCAAGTAGAATTTACTATTTTGTTTGTGGAATTAATTGATGTTAAATTAATACAGTTACTACATTTGCTAAGAGAAGTATAAGGGAATACACCCTCTCTTCTTAAACCCTATCTTAGAGAAAATTTCCTTGGAGAGTAAAAGGGATTACACCCTCGAGGAGGTATGTTATATAAGCTCCTTGTGACTCCATTATCCCAATATTAAAGGAACCATTCATTGATTTGTTTCATTGGATAAATAAAATATTTCATTAGGAAACGTGATTTTTGGTCATTTTTACTTCTTGAAAAGTTGATTTTTTCCTTGTGCCTTGGGAAAATCACAACCAATTTGGCATCACCATATAGGGGATACTTATTGTTTCTATTACAAAATTTAATCTTCATCCATTAGGGCTATAGAAACCCTAACTTGCTTGATTTAATAACTCTGTTAGCAACCATTGGTTTTTGCTCAAAGTTTGCAACCATTGGAAACGTTTGAGGATATTTAAGTGGTTGTTTTCATTGCTGTAATACATTGAATGTTACATACATAAGTATGATATAATTTTCTTCGGAAAAGTGCTTACAACAACCTTATATTTTACACTAAGAGTATTGGTTTTTCATCTTGATTTTAGCTAGTCATTTACTGATTTTTCTCTTGCATTTTCTACTTGATCTTTAGCATTTAATGAGAAGATTATAGTGCATTTTTTATTTATGATATACATTGTTATATATTTCTGTAAATTAGGGACATAAATATTAACTTGTTGATCCAATTAACATATACTATTGCAAAGTGTCTTTTCTTGTGTCTCAGGCGGCTACAATCATCCTAAGAGGTGTTATACCTACGAGGAAACAATTCTTGAATTGCAAGACATATCTTTCCACCTTTCACTTCACTTAGAATTGACCTATAGGGGATTAATTTCCATCCATATTCATCTCCATCCCAAACCCTCTAGGTTCATTGGGATCACCTCCCTATAGTGACCTAGTCACCCTTGAAGTGCAACACCTACATCGAGGTGAGATTGGGTGCAGGATTCCCAAATTGTAGCACTTATTTTGTGGTTGGTTTGACCTTTTCCCAACCTAAAACGTGCGCTATAACACAACCATATAGGTTAAATTGTGAAGTACGAGTCCATAGAGAGTGTCTCTTCCTTTGTATTTGCAATTGAATAAAAGTGAGTAGAGTAATCTCACCTTCTAGCTAGGTTTTCTCCCATATTAGGTTTCTTGGGTTAAAAATTGTGTTTATTTGTGGATGGTGTGTGAGTATTTATTTTTGTTCACTATTTTTTACATTTTATCTATTTCATACATTTTAAGCATAAAACAGGTAATTAAAGAATTTGGGATCTAAAGAAAATTGACCTTCATAATAAATATTTTAGTATTTTATTAGATCTATTATGATGAACTGTCCATTTGAATATCATCAACATTTGGTAGATCATTTATTTATTTATCTTAGATAAAAATGGAACATAAATGTTGTTTAGAGTTTTCAATTATGCTAGAAAATTCCCACGATAATAAAATACTTGTGAATCCTATATCATTCTAAATTTATAATTGTTCACACATTATATTAATTATCTAAAAAACCTATGAATCCTCTAGTTTTATGAATTTTTATTTGTTCACACATGTTGTTAAAGATATGAAAGTCTATCAATATGTTGTGGTTAATGTAAATAAGCGATAACCTACTAATTTCAAGTGGAGAGCATAGGATGAGATATACATTTTGAATATATTTTTCCATTCCTTCAATGGAATAAGTTGTCACTCATTGTAGGAGGTAACCATATAGTGTATCACTGTATAATTTTTTCTTAACTTAGGAAGAATGGAATAGACTTATTTAGATGGGTGTGTTTGATCACAATATAAAAAACATGATTTATGACATATGTTTCAATACAAATAATGGCTTCATTTTCATAAAATTAGAGAGAATGAAAATCTTAATATGGTGGTTCCCTCATGTTCTTCAGTAGATAAATCATCTATGCTTTTATTCCTCATGGAAATTTGCTTGACCAATCAATGTCTTTGATTTTCTTTCAATAATTCTATACAACATTAACAACTATATTTCCTATTGTGAAGCTTAATTCACTTTATTTTTCATTTGAAGTAAATTCTCTATTTCAATGACAACTTAGATTGCAAACTAATAAAAATTTGATAATTTTTCAAACCAATACATTGCAATTACTTGATACACCATGACCTTCTCTTGTTATTCTCTTATCAATACAAGTTGTATTCCACTCAAACTCCCAATCTTTCCTCTTTAATATCATGTTATTTTTTTAAATAAATAAGAATGTTTGCAAACATGATTAGAAATGGCCTCAATAAACTTATATAAAAGACAATATTTTATTATAATGAAGAGATTCTATATAATAGGCTTTATCTCCTTGTATGTCAATAAACAATAGGGTAGATGTGCTACCAGTACAATGCAACTTCATTTTCAAAATACTCTCTATCATTTTATTAATCACTTAAATGTGAAAAAAAATATTATTTGAATTAAACCTTATATAAATTTTAACAAATAATAACTTCTCACTTTACCTTGAAAAAACGACCACATGGTGTAACCTAGAGTTGCGAGTCCATCATATTTTGGCATTATGATGATACACATTGATAGGAGATTTTTCCGTGTATCCAATATGTCATCTTTAATTATCCTTGCTAATTGCATCACCAATGTGGCACATTTTGAACATGCCCGTGTGTCTCTCAAATCATCCTTACGTTGGACTAATCGTTGCACCTCTTGTGAACTAGGGGTGTTGGATTGACCGCCGCACCTCTCATGGACTAACCACCATGCTGGAAACATGGGAATAACCGCCCACTCAAGGAGCGGTTTGCTAACTGCTTCTTTGGGTGTGGCTCCACCTCTCACTCGACGTTTGCTCCTTCAACTGAGATCCAATGCAGGCCCTCAAATGGATCACGACCCACCATGATAAAATGATGGCACAGGCATTAGATCCGTCGGGTTTGAGAACTTTCTTTCAGTCGGTGACTTTCTTCTCTCCAACAACAGGCTGGCTCCACAGAAGATCTACACCTTCCTTCACCGTTCCTCAACCTTCGACCAACCCATCGAACTCTCTAATCTTTCTCACCGAAAGCACCTTACAGATATGGTTCACTTGGCTTTCACTTTAGCCAGCTTCTCCATGGCTCCAAAACGAATCCTCTTGGCTCCTCCTTAAACCCCTTTCACTTTTCACATGGGACTACGACCCATCAAAGTTGTGGTATAATTGCACCTCGTCAGCAACTGTTCCTTCAGAAATAGAGGACGAGACAATAACAAGCAAACCATAGTTGTTGTCTTCAAACAACAACATGGGAATCTTGACTCTGTCTAAAACTTATACTACTCTAGCTCATTACCAATGGCTTATGATGATCTTCTACCCATGCACATCTTGTCCACGCTACACAAATCCTCCAATCTGTAGCAGTCAAGTTGATAACATCAATGAGTAGTGATGGAGAACTCTACCTTTTTGCCCCGAGCAATGTCTCTCCACAATCACAACATCTTTCCTTGACATCCTTTACTTCTCTTCACTTTAGGATGATCACCGACTAACTTTTCCCCTCTGCCTTGAGATGAGCATGTAACACCACTCTCATTCCTAGGGCTCGAATTGCAGCTCGAATTCGGTCATCTGAATGTTCTTCTCATTACTCTGGGCAATCCCGTGAGGGATCTAAGCCCAGATTGGATCTGATACCATATCAAACAAAATAGAACATATATTCGATGATTTGATATGGGAAACCTTACAAATGAATAGGCTAGGAAAGTCTATAAAACCCCATACCTTTGTGGATCTGAAAACAACCTAAAAACTATAAATGAATATAGCTATAACAACCCTAAAACCAACTCTAGCAAATAGTTGATACTTCGACATTATTCCAACACCTTATATATCCATCCGAACACACTTTTGTACTTTCCATGTATGCATGGTTCCCTTTTATTAGATCTTATTCTCTTGACATGATGGCGTTCTCCACCATATCAATGATTAAAAGGGGTCTTATAATAACTATTTAGATTGTATGGTACACTCGAAATATCATATAGTGTAACCAAACTACAAATCTTAGGTCTCTAAGAAACGCTCCATGCAACGAAAGGAACAAAAAGAAGTCTTATATTTTAGGTATGTGAGAAGCTCAATGTAATGTAATGAAGGGAATAACAAATATGTTTTTTTTTAACATAGAATTGAAATTTTTATAAATTTCAAATTTAAAATAAAATAAAATTAGAAGGGTAAAAGTTAATATTTTTTCAAAACCCAAAAGAAATAATAAATTGTTTTCAAATTAAAGGTTATTTACTAAAAATTATGATGTATATTTTTTAGTGTATATAAAATAATTTAAATTAGGTAAACTTCATATTAATATTAAATTTATTAAGCATTGAAAAGAATCAAATTTATGATAATAAAAAAAATTACATTCTTAAAAAGGTTTTCACTTACAAAGATTTGATCTTTTATGGACATCATAAATCTTGGGTTAATATGGATTTATTTTAATAATATAGATATTGTTGATAAACTTTATATTATATTTTGTTTATTAAATTCTAATAACTTATAAAATTAATAATAATTTAATTTAATTTAAAAAAAATATATTTCTATTGACTGAAAGACACTCTACAACCTACAACCCTATGGATAAACTTTTCATATAACATATCCCATTAAAATGTTAATAAAATATATAAATAAAACATAAAAATAAAAAATAATTTTTTTAATAATAATAATTTATATTTGCCACTTATATAAAAAATAAATAAAATGATTACTATATTTTATAATATTATAATATTAATATATTATGAAATATATATATATATATATATATATATATATATATATATATATATATATATATATATATATNNNTTTTGTTTAGATTTGTCTTAACTTTTATTAATCAATAGCTAAAACAATGTAGTGATTAAGAAGCTCTTAATATATTATAAAATATATTAATATATCAAAAAATAAATCATTATCTTTTATTATGATGATGATGATGATTAAATATCAGTAAGATTCAATTGGTCTATTGGACTTTAAAAGGTTAAGTGATTACTATGCTCCAATTTTTTAAAATTTTGTTTCTATGCTTCAAAAGCATTAAGAGAAGATTTCCAAGATCACCATACTTTTGTTAAGTTAAGATTTTAGAAAAGTTGGTAGTGTAACACATATTTTGAAAATGAAATCTAATATGGGTATAGGTTCTACAATCTAAGATAAAGTGTTTTTCATCTTCAACCTTCTTAGTGTCACAAAAGTGAGACACTTTTTCATCCCATGGATTTTTAGGAATTGACCAACACTCAGTTTCACTATGGAGCTGGTGAGAATTTGTTCTTATCTTACCAATGCTTATTTTTTTCTTTACACTTAGAAAAATAATTTTGATCTTCTACATTATGTTGTATAATACCTTAATTCTATGTTTTCCTCTAACTCTTTAGCACACCACATTTTCTCAAATTTTGATTTGATATTTTTTTAATAGTATCTTTATTCTACAAAATAGTTTCTTCGATGATTCCCCAATAGTGTAGCCAAGATAGAGCATATTTATGCCACCCTTGTTTGAGTCGATGATGGTTATGACTCAATTTTGAAGCAATGTTAGGAAGCCTCTTGTTGTCCATGTTGTTTAACTTGTTATTATACATTGGGTATCTATTCATAGCCATATCCATGCTCTTATATTAATATTATAAATTATATTAACATATTTTATAATATTAATATTTTTAATACATTAATATTAATATATTAAATTAGTATACATCCATCAAATCTATAGAAGTGATAACATTTTTAAGAGTACCTCAAGATATTTGATCTCTCGATATTTGATAGATCCTAATTTAAGATAAATCTATATTGACTATATATTTATTAATTAATAAACAAATAAATTCAATTTAAATTTAAATTATTTTCTTTATTTAATAAATATTTTACCATAACATGCCATTCAATTTAATAAATAAAAAAATTAATCTCAGAAACTTTTCTATAAAATTTGAACAATTATAAAATGGTTCCAATAAAAAAAATATAAAAATTAAAAACAATAATTAATTTAAATTAAAAAAAAACAAACAAACCAACCTAACTCTGTGTTACTAACAAATAAACTCTAAAAATTATGTCCTCTATTAACTCACTCAGGGCGCATAAAATGTTTGATTTAACCAAATATATATAAAGTGTTTCCACAATAAAATTATTAAAAAAATTGAATTATTCACTTATTAGAAAATAAAATAATCATTATTAACTCACTCAGGGCGCATAAATTGTTTGATTTAACCAATAACAAATATATATAATGTGTTTCCACAATAAAATTATTAAAAAAATTGAGTTGATTCACTTATTACAAAATAAAATAATGCCTAACGGCTGGGATGATAGAGATGACTATATACTTATTAATAATTTATTAAATTAATAAACAAATAAATTCAATTTAAATTCAAATTATTTTTTTTATTTAAGAAGAATTTTACAATAACATATCATTCAATTTAATAAATAAAAAATTTAATGTTATAAGCTTTTTCTATAACTAATTTGACCAACTATAATAAAAAAAAAAAAATTCCAATAAAAAATATTAAAAATATAATTCCAATAAAAAATATAAAAAAATAATTATAAGCAATAATTGATTTAATTAACTTAAATTTAAATAATTATGTCCTTTATTATCTCACTGGGAAGCATAAAATGTGTTTTATTTAATCAAATATATATATATATATATATATATATATATATATATATATATATATATATATATATATATATATATAATTTAAGTTTTATTTAGGGTGTTTTCACTAAGATCGAAGCGGTCTATCAAACCTTAAGAGGGTAAGTGATTACTTGCTATTTCTTAAAATTTTGTTTTTGTCCTCCAAAAGCATTAAGAGAAAATTTTCAAGATCATTGTACTTTTGTTCAGTTAAGAGGTTAGAAAGGTTGGTAGTGTGAGAAATATTTTGAAAATGAGATCTAATATGGGTAAAGGCTCGACAATCTAAGAGAAACTTATTTTCATCTTCAACCTTCTTAGTGTCACAAACTTGACACACTCTTTCATCCCATGGATGTTTAGGAATTGACTAATTTCAGTGTCACCATGGATCTCATGAGAATTTGTTCTTATCTTAGTAATGATTTTTTTTTCTTTACAATTGGGAAAACATATAGATAATTTTTATCTTCTAGATTACATTGATTACATCCTTATAATATCTTAATTATATTTTTCCCTCTAAATCTTTATCACACCACAATTTCTTCTTCAATATTGATTTGAATTATTTTTTAATAGTATCTTTCTTCTACAAAATGGTGTCTTCGATGATTCCCTAATGGTGGTTATGACTAGATTTTGAAACAATTTTATGAAACCTCTTGTCTTCCATATTATTTAACTTGTTCATATACATTTGGTATTTAGTCATAGCCATAGTCATGATTTTATATTAATATTATCTAATATATTAATATATTTTATAATATTAATATTTTTAATAATTTATTATTAATATATTAAATGAGTATAAATCTGTCAAATCTATCTATGGAAGTGATAACATTTTTTTTTAGAGTACATAAAGATATTTCATTCCTATTAACACTTGATAGATTAGAGTTTAACATGAATCTATATTGACTATATATTTATTAATTCATAATAACTTATAAAATTAATAAACAAATAAATTCAATTTAAATTTAAATTATTTTCTTTATTTAATAAGAATTTTACCCTAACATACCATTCAATTTAATAAATAAATAAATTAATCTAAGAAACTTTTCTATAACTAGTTTGAACAATTTTGTAAAATGGTTTTAATAAAAAAAAATATAAAAATGAACTATAACCAATAATTAATTTAATTAACTTAAATTAAAAAAAAAAAAAAAAACTCGAATTCCATGTTGCTAACAAACAAACTCTAAAAATTATGTCCTTTATTAATTCACTCACTCGGATGCATAAAATGTATTTTATTTAACCAATAACATATATATAAACATATATATAAGGTGTTTATACAATAAAATTATTAAAAAAACTGAATTAATTAGTTTATTACAAAATAAATCAAGCATTATATGGCAGCGTAGATAAATTCATTGCTACTGTGGGATTGAGCACAAACATGTGGGAAGCAAGTTGAAGTACATGTGGTATCCATGCAGAGGATGAATTTGTGGCGGTGTGTCACTCGCCAACCACAAGACATTTGACTTGTAGATGACCCCACAGGTTAATATGCGAAGGAGATAGTTTTCTCCTTGGGTGTGTATAGTTTAAACATGACACTTAGAAATTTTTTGTGTAAATGATTTTCAATAAAGGTTATTGGGAAAAAGGACCAAGAAGCATAGACAATAAACATTCAAATACAATAGAATATTAAACAAAGATTAGTGGACACAAAATGTTTAGCATTTGGAATATGTTCCATATTTTTGGAACATACACATTAAACATTCAAACACAATAAACTATTAATAATGTGTTGCAACAAAGGTTCCTATTTTCTTTGAAATCTATCAAAAATATGGAATTTGTTCCAAATTTCTGAAGCATACACATTAAACATTCAAATACAATAGAATACTAGTAATGTATTGAAACAAACATTCCTAGACACAAATAAATTATAAATCACTAGCAGAAATAGTTTTCTTTGAAATTTTTCAAAAATTAATAATCTAGATTACATATTTCTGGAATCTGTTCCATATTTCTAGAAATTTAAATGTGTTTGTCATGTGTTGGTCATATATATTTCTAGAAATTTAAAGAAAAAATTACAAGAATTAGGACTGTAGAAAGAAGAAGTGTGTGACGGTAGAGAGGAAGACCTGAAAATAAGAAATTGTAAGTTATGAGTGTTTGATTAGAGATTTCTACTTAAAGAGGTAGAATAACTAGATTGTTAAAGAAAACAAGATGACATCAATATAGACTCACTATGAAGGTGATTTTTTTTTATTGTTGTCATTGACAGTTTCTGGAATCATGTCAACCGATTGTTGCCCTTCCTCGATGAGGTTTTCGATTCTCCATTGGAACCATTCTTCAATGCAGCTGATCATGGGTGCCACGTTGATTTCATCCTAGATTTCTGGGTCGAAAGTTCATTTTCTAACTTCCTTAGATCCATAGAAACACTATGCAGACTATGTTAAATATTTTCATTGTGTGTCGAATAGTCTACTACCCAACTCTCGAGCTCATCTACATGATATTCAAGGATGTCGTAAAACTTTTCAAAAGACAACGCATTTAAAATATCAAGTTGTTCATTGAAGGCTTCTTTGGTCATTGACAAGGATTTTAGAATTAAGTTTTTTGTCTTGAACCTCGGTGGTACTTCTAGCTAAGTCTATTTGGATCAGGTTTTTGAATAATTTTTCCTTTCCTGATATGGCTTGTTTAGATGATTCGATAATGAGCTCCAGGTATTTAACTTTCTTTTGCCAGCATGATTTTAATTGTTTGGTCCACTTTGGAGAGGGGATATTCTCTTATCTTCTTTCCATATCTGAGTTGTTGATGGAATGGTTGGAAAAGGGGGCCAGCACCTGTTCATAGAAATGTTGATCATTTCTTAAATTGGCCTGCAAATCATTTTCCCTCTTTCAGAAGGAAGCTATATTTTGTGATGTTTCCCAAACTTCAGTAACTAGCTTCATTATTTTCTTCATGTTATTCTCTATAAGGGATCTAGACGATGCGAGGAGGGTGGAGGATACTTTTATCTTGGCTATATGGGTAGCAAGAATGTTTTTTGCTAAAGGACTGGAAAACTCTGGGGCAACAATGAAAGCCTCCTCAAATTCCTTCATGTGGTCTTTCAGTCTGGCATTCTCTACTTCAAGTCCTCTAATGGAATCATCAAGAGCATCATCGGTCACATGGTAAAATAGGGAGATTTGGGATGGCCTCATTTTCCTAAAGTTAATCTCTATCCATGATTTTTCTTTCCTAATTGTTACATGACTCTTTTCAGTGACTATATTTTTAGATTGTCTTACAAAAACAATGCTCTGGAATACGAAGGATGTTGGACACACCTACCACACTCAGAGGGGGGGTGACTGAGTGTGGGGCTCTTTTTCCCAAAGCTTCCCTCTTGCACAAAAAATCATCAATTAGCATTCAACATTTATTCATTACCCATTGTTGTCATTTATAACCAGTTAGATGTGAGCACATATCAACAACATATATCAGCAATATATCATCAACAAGTCATCACCACAATGGACAAAAAGAACACAATATGTATGTACAGTTTTCTTTTTATTACGGACTACAATCCTTGGGGTTTATCAACAACATATGAATAGAGTACAACTCTATAAGAGCAGTAGCTCTATATGCAATACTCAGCTTGCATTCTCAATACCAACTGAGATGAGGAAACAATCCTAAACAGATATCAATCTGTACCATAAACAAGAGCATCAACCATGGACCAAGTATATACCAATCATGTGTCAACTACTCATCAACAATGACTCATCAATATGTACCAGCATTATCAACTATACACCTCATGTATGTGCCAACTCATCAACTACTTGTCTCATCCATGACTAGTATTGGATTAGTCAACAATCCTAACTTCAAATAATAATAACTTTGTACCTGTACTGAATAAAGATTTTAAACTGATACACAATTTTCTTCAGTGTGTTTTATGCAATTCCTCTAAGTGGCATACCTTGTTGAATTCTGGCTTATTCTAGAGAGGGGCCTTGTAGAGAGTGACCCGCACAAAATGTTTGATGAATAGATATGAATCTATTAAAGAGAATACTACAGACTATAATATAACCAACACAATTGGTCTCACTAAAGTTGGATCTTTTATGAAGAAGTTATGACGTTTTTACCCGAAACACCTGATTTTGACTAGTTTCAGGACTATCCACAAACCCTATTTTCCACGGAGTGTAACTCCCAAACTACAATGACCCACAAGCTTAATTTTTAACTACAGATACTTGGCTATGTTTTCTCACTTTCATAGAAATTTCAGGATCTAAATCATTATAGAAAAAAAGTTATAGAGAAAATGGTGAGATGACCTGTAAATAACATACCTTAGAAAGCATTATCAAAAAAAATTATCCTTCCTTGCATTTCATCCTTATTTTCTTCACTTCACTCAACATTTTGGCTTATATATCCTTTGTTACCTCATTCACCTATATATCTTCAATATCCTCAAGTGTTCCACACCAAAAATGCTCAAGAAGCTCTCACAAGAAGCTCTCCATCAATACTCCAAAATATATTCCCACAAGAAGCTCTCCATTGATCCACAAAAAGGATGATCTACAAGATACCATTTATATCTTATTTATACTTTCATCATTTAGGTCACTTAACCCATTTTTAGGTCACTTAACCCATTTCTAGGTCACTTAACCTATTTTCCTTATTTTAGGGTTAACCACTTTCCATAAATAGAAAGTTCTCCATTACTTTAACATTTAAATATTCCTTCTTGATTTTGTCACCTTACTTTATCATTTCTTGATTTTGTAACTTCTCTTGATTATTTAAATATTCCACCTTGAATTTGTCACTTTAATTTATCATTTAAATAATATTAACCCATTTCTAGGTCACTTAACATATTTTCCTTATTTTTAGGGTTAACCACTTTCCATAAATATTCCTTCTTGATTTTGTCACCTTAATTTATCATTTCTTGATTTTGTCACTTCTCTTGATTATTTAAATAATCCACCTTG
>ML777603.1:786143-800688 GCA_009831015.1 Picea engelmannii | reverse complement strand
AATCACTTGACATCAATCAATGACATCAATCAATCAAACCATTGGCATCAATGACAACATGATCCAACAATCTCCCCCTTTGGCATTGATGGCAATACCAACATTGATGTCAACACCAATTACCAATTATTCATGTCAAAATGTAGATACGACATGTTCTACATCAATAGTCAATGTGACTATCTCTCCCCATCAATAAACATCAATCACATCAATGTGATTAACTCTCCCCCTTTGACATCAATGGCAAAGGGCCATTCTCATCTTGGGGATGCTCCCCTTGCTTGAAATATCCTTGGGGCATCTCCCCCTGTCTAAATGCCTTTGAACTTCCTCTGAATAATCTCTCCCCTTTTGAACAAGGGATATTACTCTGATGTAATGTTGAACATACTCCCCTTGTGACCATTGCTCCCCTTGGAATTATGCTTTTGTGCTCTTTCTTCAAATATAGATCTATTTTCTAGGTATGTATTTGATAAATATATCATCCTAGAATAATGGGAAGAAGAATGACTCCCCCTAAGGGTATGTCTCCCCCTATCTTCTCTGCAATATGAACAATATGCTACCATATGGCGATCCTTGGACATGTTCATGCATCAAACTTGTGCCATACCATACATCATGAAACAAAAGATATGTCATCAATGAAATAGAGAATCATGAACAATATATCCACCAAGTACATCATGTACCAAAATGTGCCCACCATGCACAACACCCATGTACATCAACAATGTGCCAAAATATATCATCATTGAAATGTATCCACCATTTGCCAACATGTGCATCTACCAATATGCCAACATGTGCATCTACCAACATGCCAAACAATGTCCATATATCAATATGATAAACAAATACCATCCATGAGTGTACCATCATACATCATTACTTGCACCAAGCAAGTATATCAACCATGCATCAACAAGCTAAGATTCCCCAATGATGTACAACAAGACTATCAATCTACATGTCTCAATGTGTAGCTCATCCACATCAAAAATGCATGTACCATGATACCCAACAATACCATATGCTTCCAATAATACATCATAATATATATCAATGAAACTTCAAAAAGTACCAGCCATGTACTCCAACAGATCAACATCAAATTGTACTCATGGGTTAGTGCCATGCACCCAAGATTTATTTTATATCATAACCTTCCATGATCTAGATTAGAACCATGAAAACCTACGAAAACAGTGTCAGAACCTGCAATAAACAATGTCAGACTCTATAGTACAAAGTTATACCATCACATTAAAACTCCAAGCCATGTGCATCGCCTTTTTCCCAAGGCTTTACAACAGACACGCGGCCTGTTGCAAAACTAAGTGCATGTGTACATGACCTATTCAAGGTCAGAACGTGTGGACACGCGACTGCCACCACTGTTACCTCCATGTGCCTTAGTAAATGGCACATTTGAACTTCCCTTTAATCTTTCATTCTGATCTGGCTGCTCTGTCTTCTTCACCCACTTCTGTAGATGACCTTTCTCTTCAGAACTTGAGCTTTGAGTATCCATCTTTTCAATGATGTCTCCCTTTCTTACTTCATTCCTTCTTCTAGCCATGCTATGTGAAGTCCTCATCATGGAATTTCTTCTTATGTTCCAACACTCCTGGGATTTGTGGCCAAATCCACTACAACTATAGCATCTCATAGAGTTACAGTGAATAGAAATATGTCCTATTTGATCACATCTCCAACACCTTGTGGTGTTATAGAATCATTCATTATATATTCTTTCATAAGATCTACATTCAAAAGCTTTGTGACCATATCCATTACATGAATAACAATGCCCATGAAAAATACTTTCATATCTTTGCTTTGGTGTCCCAAAAATGTCTTCTTGATTTCGTCACTTTACTTTATCATTTCTTGATTTTGTCACCTCTCTTGATTATTTAAATAATCCACCTTGAATAAATAATATTAACCCATTTCTAGGTCACTTAACCAATTTTCCTTATTTTTAGGCTTAACCACTTTCCATAAATATTCCTTCTTGATTTTGTCACCTTATTTTATCATTTCTTCTTTTAGGTCACTTTGACTTGTTTGATTTTGGGGGCTTCAAGCCTTCATGTGAGAGTCCTTCATCTTCATAAGGCCATAACTCCCAAACCAGGAGGACTTATGTGACATTCCACATACCACCAGAAATGACATGACAAGCACTATCCATCTAGGACAGTTTCACCAACAATTTCCTTGATCTTCATATCATTATTCCTCATACAAGCATGGGTCCTCCAACCTTTCTTCTAGGATAACTCAATTCGTAAAGTGTCTTCCCATGAGGGATTTCACCATAAGGGGACCACTTTGGAGTTCATCCATTTGTGCACCTTATCAATCATGATAAGACAATCATGAGTCATCTATACATTTTTCTAACAATGCATCATATACCAATGGAACCACATTGATCCATCTTCATCATGTATCAATGAAAACTCATTGATCCATCTTCATCTATGCATTCTCATCAAGGACAATACATATTATATTACATCAATCATCAATCAATCAATCACTTGACATCAATAAATGACATCAATCAATCAAACCATTGGCATCAACGACAACATGATCCAACAAAGGATTCATCTTCGTAAAAAATGTTAGTCTCTGCTATTTCCTTTGCAGATGGGCCAACTTTGTGCATGTGCTCATTTTAAATTTCAGGTTGCATCTATTCACTTTCAATTTTGGGTTTGTCCGCCTGCCTTACAATGTTTTTTCTCTTCTTTGTCAGTGGACCTTTGTGAGAACTATCAATTTTTGTGCAAGGAGGGTTGTTATATCCTCCTCCATTTGAATATTTCTTGGTTGCTTTCTTACCAGGGTGGGCCGTTCAAGCAATGTTTTTTGATGTTGTGCTCTTGGGAGTGTTGATGGGGGACTGGGCACTCTTGTCACCGAATACTTTTCCCTGTTGTCTATACTATTAATTCATGCTTTGCAATGTCTCTATGTCACAATCGATAGAAGAAAGATTGTTTTCATCACTTTCCCCGTCTTCAGTCAGGCACATATAGATAAAAGAGATGCTAAAGCAATTTGTTAGAAAATGTTTTCGAAAAATACCATTAGGGTTGAACCCTTTTAGCCTTTCAGCATATGTTAGGTTTAATTTCTTGAAATGTCTTACGAAGTCGTCAATATTGTTGATGTTTTTGCAAATGAAGTCCCCGAATTTCAAGGGCAGAGGAATGAACTGTTTTTTTTTTCTTGTCATGGAAAAAATGCAACCAATGGTTGTATTGCCTTGCTATTTCTGTAAAAAACATCTTGTCCTTGATGTGGCATGGAAGGAAATCATGTTTTTCGTTGGAGCCAAAGACCATTAGTACATTGTGATTTTTCTTTTTTTCAAGTGTGCCCTTCCTGTTCAAAAACTTGGTTGCCTGGCGAGACATCCGAGGAGCATCCTTCCCTAATAATAAATATTTGAAAACTGAGAAAAAGCCATTAAGAACTTCATAAAAAAAATGGGAGGCCTTGTGCCTCCATAGGGCCTGGTACTAGAATGTTATTGGTTTGAATCCACTGTTTATTTTCTTGGAAAGAGACAGTTTTGGAAACACAAAAAAATAAACTATTGCGAAAATCAAGTAGGATGACATATAAAATTTATTCGATCCTTTGAATCGTGACAAATGGGAACAGATTCCAATGGAAATTAGCTTACCCCAATTGAAAATGAATTGTTCCTTGACTGTGAAGTACAAAATATAAATAACTACATGGGAAATGTTTGCCAGGGATGCCTGTCCATTTATTCTTGTAAACAACTAAGAAATTTCTCGCAATGGATTTCTAAAGGAACTTACCTACAACTTTGTGATATCTTCAAGAACTATTGTTTGGTCTTAGAGGAACTCAACTAAGATGTCCAACCCATTATCATGTTTTTATAGGAACTTCTTGCAGTCTTTTCCTCTGAAGGTCAATGTTGGCTTCGACAGTTTTAACATCTTGTGGAAGAACTAAGGTGACAAATAAACAGGAGAATGGTCGTGTAGTGGAATAATTATTTGGCTTGAAATATATTTTTCGGTGCACCAAGAGACAACCTCCTTATATTCAAAAACCTCAGGGATGTAGCCTACACGAGCGATTCCAGAGGTCCAAATCACTTTGTTCTAGGCGGAACAAGATGAATAGTAAAAGTATGCCCTAGACCATTGGAAGTTTTGGTCCTGATGTTCGAATATATTTATTGTATCTCCAAAAAGTTGTTGTCGACCTATGGCCATAAGTTTACAAGAACGTTTGTTTTCTCTAGACGATGATTGAAATGAAAAGTTGGAAGGGATAATATAACGCTGTGCAGATCTTGGTCCAATGCATGTGGATGGGATATCTCCTCGAGACCTTCACTCATTAATGGAAATTTCGATGGTCATTTCATGATGCATTGTTAGCATTAAAGACTAGTAATTGCACAGATAGAAGTGAGAATATGACGGATACAACAATGAGCGATTAAGCATTGGATATTTCTTTAACGAGCCAACACGACAACCCCTGTTTGAGATGAACAATCGGAAGCAACAATATAACTCTCCGTAGATATTGGTTTAATGTGTATTAATGGGATATCTCCTCGAGCATTTTGCTCACTAATGATAATGTTGACAGTTCTAGCATGGTGAGTTGTTAACATGAAAGGTTTCTAATTGAATAATTGGAAAGAAGTATTGACGTCACGGGGATGGGAAAGAGTAGTTAAGGAATGTCTAATTATCGAAAGCGGTCGAGAGGGCTTCAAAATAGGGTTACAAGGTACAACTGTTGGAGGTGAGGGAACGAGGGTCAAATTGTATGTCTTAAAATTTTTTGAGTGCAATACGCATAGCACCGAAGAGGGTATTATAGGATAGTCTAGAGGGAAATTTAGTATATCGCAGAAGTCCGGGTAATGTTTGCAGGAGACAGAACAATGGAAGTGCAAATGTGAGCCTGCCTATATGGGAACATGCAATCAAAAAAAAGTGGCTTAAGTATGGAATAGAGAAATTGTTGGGCAGATTCATTTTCACTAATATACTGAAACTTGTAATATATATCCCATTGCGTGGAAAGATCTTTTCTGCATGTATCTAGGAAAATAAGAGAAAATAAGAGAAGATAAATTAATTTAAATTCGACAAGTCGAGCTTTAATTAAATTTCACTTTCTCATCTATGCTTTTGGTTTTTAACGACGGTCAATATGGTTATTGCATGATGAACTATTAGCAGTAAACCTTGGTCGGGCACAATAAACAATGCCTAACAATTGGAGATTTTGTGAACCCACCAACCCGAGGAACCGCGAAAGAGATTCCATGATATGGGAAAGTATGGAAAGCCATCATATGGGCTTCATATATAGGGTGACAATGGTTCCCTAGGAGATGTGACCTCCCAAAGGTCAAATTGTATGTCTTGGGGCTTGAATGAAAAATTTGTACCACGGAAGAGGATGGTCATTAATGACATGTTTAAGGTTCATGCACAATGAATTTCTAGCATTAAAGCTTACCAATTTCATTTCCAAAGAGAGGTAGGAAGGTGTCAGGGACATGGAACAACAAGTAAAGAATGACTAATTATTGAAAGCAGTTGGTGACACTTCGAAACAAGGCTACAAGATACATCCAACAGAGGAGAAGGCCCGAGGGTCAAATTGTATATCTCTATCATGATGATGCTTTCATGTGGACAAACTATATATTGCAGAAATACGGGTACTACTTGCTAGTCATGGAACATTGGAAACACAATCCTGAGCCCATCGGTCCAGGAACCTACAATCGAAAAAATTTCTAAGTATGGAACAAGGATACACAGTAAATGTACAATGTCATGGAAATACAACAAACTTGGGGATAAATATTGAAAGGAACGATGGATTGGTGGGCTTGTGACAGGGCATTGCAGTGGACAAATTGTATATTGCGAAACTCCGGGCACTATTTGCAAGTTTTTAAAGATTCCAAACACAATTTTGAGACCGTCAATCCAAGAACCCACAATAAAAAATGTGTCCAAGTATAGAATAGGGAAACGTTGGCCCGAACTTGTTTTCCCTAATATATTGAAATTTCACCTGGCATGATCTTTCTTGCATGTTTCTTGATAATTTTTGTAGGGATGGTTACTCCTCGAGAATTCGTCTTATTAATGACGATCCTTACAATTGTTGCATGATGAAGTTTTAGTATTAAACCTTTGGTGTTGCATATTTGGAAATAAATATGAGGATGGCCGGAACAGAGAATAGTGACTAAGAATTAGAGATTTCATGAACCCGTCAACACGAGGAACCAAAATAAGGTGACAAGGTCTCCTCAGAAGACTTGAGGCCTCGACGGTCAAATTGTATTTCTCATAACATTTGAATGCATAATATGTAACATGGAAGAGGGGACGATGTCAGAATCCAGTAATCAATTTATATATGGCCGAGGGCCGAATGCTAATTGTTTTGTAATAGTGTGTTCAATTTTCACTAGTAAGAGCATAATTAATGTATCTTAGGAAGGACATGAATTTAGTGGGGATGGAAGGCAGTGACAGATAGTTTGAAACATTTGTGAACCATGGTAGAGTGAAGCTTGTGAGTTTGAGGAGTCTTTGCTGGAATTGTAGATCACGAAGGTTTTTAGTGCAAGATGTATATCACAGAACAAGAAGTAACAAAGTTCGAAAGTGTCAATCCGGAAACCACGGCCATAAAATTGGATATGTATGGAAAGGAACAATGGTCGGTCGCATTCATCATGTGAGGATATAGATGGAGATGAAGATATGTCATCCCTCCAACGCTGGAACCCACGATCATAGAAAGGAGACTAAGTATATAACCATAAAGAGATAATACATGGGAAGAAGAAAAGGGAAAAAGAGCTAAGGAGTCTACGGTGGAATTGTAGATCACAAAAGTTTTGTGTGAAATATGTATATCACGTAACAAGAAGCAACAGAGTTCAAAAGCGCCAACCCAACAACCGTGGGCATAAAATTGGCTAAGTATGGAAAGGAACAACGGTTGGTCGAATTTGTCATGTGAGGATATATATGGAGATGAAGATATGTCATCACGTCAATGCTGGAACCCGTGATCATAGAAAGGAGAATAAGTATATAACTAGAAAGTGATAATACATGGGAAGTAGACAAGGGAAAAAGGGCTAAGTATATCATAGAAGAACATCTATTGTCCCTTTATTAATGCCAATCCTTTCGAACCCCTGGTGAGTTCTCACTAGAAAGAGCATAAATTGAAAATTACGGAAGTTATTTGGGTCCAATATGTATATGACGGAACAGAGGACATAGGTGTTGGATGCCGCAAACCCAGGACCTGGTGATCAAATAATTAGCTAAGTATTGAAATGGACCATGGTCAGTCGGGCTCATGGTGTGAATATATAGATAAAGATTTATCAATTTGTGAATCTAGGAGGCCATGATAATATAGATTAGACTAAATATAGAAGCACAAAGGGATAATAGAGGGGGAGAAAAGAAGAAAAATTTAGAGAAACTGTTTTTATTTATTCCAATAGTTTTCATATTAATATATATTAATAGATTATTTCTGGTCCAAATGTAGATCATCTTCCAATTTGTAGGATCCTATTCAGTTCGCAAATTTCGTTGAAATCCATAACCAACATCTACCGTTCATTTATTAATGCCAATCCTTTTGAACCCCTGGTGATTTCTCACTAGTGAAAGAATAAATTGCAAATCAAGAAAGTTCTTTAGGTGCAATATGTATATGAAGGAATAGGGGACATAAGTGTTGGATACTGCAAACTTAGGACCCGATGATCAGATAATTGGCTAAGTATTGAAAGGGACCATGGTCAGTCGGGCTTATGGTTTGAAGATATAGATAATGTGTTGCCAATTTGTGAATCCATGAGGCCGTGATCATATAGATGCGACTAAATATAGAACCACAAAGGGAAAATAGAGGGGGAGAAGAGAGGAAAAACTAAGAGAGTGTGTATACAATCCAGCGGACAAATTGTATATTGCGAAACTCCGGGCACTATTTGTAACTCGCGGAAGATTCAAAACACAATTTTGAGATCATCAATCTAGGAACCTGCAATCGAAATTTTTTTCAAGTATGGAACAGGGAAACACTTGCCCAGACTTGTTTTCGCTAATATATTGAAATTTGTAACAACTTTTTCATTACCTAGCAAGATCTTCTTTGCATGTTTATGGACAATTTGTTTAGGGACGGTTGTTTCTTGAGACTTTTTCTTATTAATGATGATCTTAATGGTTGTTTCATGATGGTGTTTTAGTATTGAAACTTTGGTGTTGCATACCTGGAAAGAAGTACAAGGATGGGCAGAACATGAAACAATGACTAGGAGTTAGAGATTTCATGAACCCACCAACCTGAGGATCCAAAATAGGGTGACAAGGTCTCCCCAGAAGATGCAAGGCACGAGCGGCCAAAATGTATAGCTCGGAACATTTGAATGCATAATGTGTAACATGAAAGAGGGGAGAATTTCAAAGTCCGATAGTTAACTTGTATATGGCGGAGGACCGAGTGTCAATTCTTTTGTACCGGTGTGTTAAATTTTCTCTAGTAAGAGCATAGTTAATGTATATTAGGAAGGACGTGGAGTTAGTGGGGATGGAAGGCAACGAAAAACACTTTGAGAGAAGTTAATGTATTTTAGGAGTCTGCGGTGGAATTGTAGATCAAATTTTTTTTGAGTGCAAGATGTATATCATAGAGCAATAAGTAGTCGAGTTCATAAGCGCCAACCCGACAACCGCGACCATAAAATTGGATAACTATGGAAAGTAACAGTAGTTAGTTGGATACGTCATGTGAGGATATAGATGGATATGAATATATGTTATCTCGCCAACCCTGTACTGAAGATCATAGAAAGGTGACTAATTATATATCTAGAAAGCGATAATGGATGGGAAGAAGAAAAGACAAGTTCGTATGCACCATCCCGACAACCACGTCCTTAAATTGCCTAAGTATGGAAATGAACAAAGGTCAGTCAGATTCATCATGTGAGGATATAGATGGAGATGAAGATATGTCATCTCGCCAACCCTGGAACCTGTGATCATAGAAACGCAACTAAGTATATAACTAGAAACAAATAATGGATGTGAATAAGAAAAGGGGAAAAGGGCTAAGTATCTCACAATAGAAAATCCATTTTTTTGTTTATTAATACCAATATTTTCAAACCCCTCCTGAGTTCTCACTAGTAAAAGAATAAATTGCATATCACAGAAGTTCTTTGGCTGCAAGATGTATATGACAGAACATGGGACATAGGTGTTGGAAACCATGAGCCCAGGACCTGGTGGCCAGATAATTGGCTAAGTATTGGCCAAGAGGAAGTTTTGATATTTATTTCAATAGTATTCATATTAGTATATATTAATAGATTGCTTATGTTTCAAATGTAAATCATATCCCAATTTGTAGGATGTTGTTGGGTTCACAAATTTTGTTGAAACCACATAATTTTTTAGTACAAAATGTATATAACACAACAAGAAGCAATAGAGTTCGAAAGCGCCAACTTGACAACTGCGACCATAAAATTGGCTAAGTATGGAAAGGAACATTGGCCGATCAGATTCGTCATTTGAGGATATAGATGGAGATGAGTATATGTCATCCTGCTAACCCTAGAACCCATGATCATAGAAAATGTGACTAATTATATAACCAGAAAGAGATAATAGACGAGAAGAAGAAAAGGGGAAAAGGGATAAGTATTTCACAAAAGAAAATGTATTGTTCCCATATTAATGCCAATCTTTCCAAACCCCTAGTGAGTTCTCACTAGATAAAGAATAAATTGTGGATCACAGAAGTTCTTTTGCTACAAGATGTATATGAAATAACAAGGGAGATAGGTGTTCGATACTGCAAACCTGAGACTCGGTGGCTAGATAATTGGCTAAGTTTTGGCTAAGAGAACGTTTTTTATATTTATTCCAATAGTACTCATATTAGTATATATGCATGGATATTATCAAATAGAAGAAGTTGGAATATATGAAAGATATTTAACATGAACATGGCATCAACACTTGAGTTGAATCATTGTAATAGTCATTAATTCATTCTATTTACAGGACCCGAAGAATGAAAGTAGTTTATTTCTTTAAGTATAGGGTGGGCGCCACATAAGTATGGCCTATGACAAATTATTATTCCATGTAAAATGTAAGGTACAAAATAAAATGAAAAGAAATAGAAGAGATTGGAAAACACCATAAAAAAAAAAAAACTCAAATATTCTATATTCAAATAAGATGGGTTACAAAATACATCTGAGATTATTTGCCACAATGACTGTGATTTGGCCTGCCATCGACCAAAAAAAATATGTACAACAATGAAGATCGTTGAGAGTCTTCTTGACGATCAAATGCTTGATCCGTAAAAAACAACGAGTTGAATATCAATTTCAGGTCTTGGACTTCATTGGTGCTGCCAACTAGATCTATCATAGTTTTTTTAATAGCTTGTCTCTTCAGGATACGACTTTCCTGCATTAGATGGTTATTCAACATTCTGTTCTTTGTTAAGTATTAATTTCCCTCTGCCATCAAAAACTTGGGGTTTAAGGTTCCTTCATTGTAATGTTCCTAACCATTGACATCCAAGACAACTTAGAAATGTGATTCAGGCCCAATTCAATGTAAAGGGATTTGTTCTATGTGACGTCAGTTTTGGGGGAAACAAATCATGTTAGGAAACAAAAGCTGAGATTGGAAAAAAATTCAAGTATGTTGTGATTGTTAGTCTCCCTGTATTCGATCATCTTTTTGGTTGAAAATCATGCTTGAAGATTTGTATGTTGACCTTCTTTGTTTTATTACAGTAAATTGGAAGGAACATCCAAGTCAGTTGCAAAATGTTCCTCTGTTGAAGTACATGACTTCTTCTAGCTGCACAGGTCTAGAAAGTGTATCAAATGCTGCATATCGCATCAGAATATATTTTTTTTCATAGGGGTGGTAGACATGGTCACCCACAAAAAGGTATGAAATGTTAAAAAGTGATGCCACATATTAATCCATGCCCAAACAAACTCAGTAGGAAATTATAAAATTAGATACCAATAAACATGAGAAACTATATGGGCGTTTGAATCAACATTCTAAAATTACAGAACGTTTTATGCCAAAGTCGTAACAGAATTGATAGACAACCAATTTCTATGTCAAATAGTGTTGAGCAACCTCTCGATGCAGTAAGAGACTCGACATAGAATCAACTTTCGATCCAGGTAATTTGACCCTCAGACATCCACATAGGCGGTGACCCCAGGCTCTAGATAACTTTAGCCTCAAGCATTGACATTGGCAGTGACAATGGGAACAATGCTACTGACTGCACTATGACAATGCGATGAAGAATCATGTTTCTCATTGTGGAAGCACTTAAACTACATGATTGTCAGACCTGTAAAGAACATCGAGTTTAGTGTTTCTTTCTCACGAAATCTACATTGTTGGTTTCAATCCATAAATCTTTGGACGTTGCGTGCCCTGTGCGATAATGACCTTGACATTAGGCACATGCCAGACATCTATTATCTAACATTGGAGTGTTAATGCAATGTCCATAGTGGACGACAACTGAATTGCATTGGCACAAACAATCTTAATGGCACCCTAAACCCCAACTCTTTGATGATAGAGATAAATGGAAATAAGTATTTAAAAGCAATGCTGGAGGATGACAATATAATCTTTTGTAGATTTTTTTTTAATTCTTCTTAATGGAAGATTCCCTCAATATTTTCGCTTGTTAATGATAATCTTTCTGAATATGTGCACTGAATAATGACTAATAGCATGTAGTAACATTCTTGTATCCGAGGAGATTCTGAAATATGACAACATGTAACATATGCACAATATTAAAGAGGAACATGATGTCAAGGCCGTTGTGTATGACACGTTAGTGGATGGCAGTGAGGTAGTGCAATATTTCACTATTATTTTTTGCAAATTCAAAATGCAGGAAACTTTTTTTATCAAATCCCATAATATTCGCCTTTTTTATGCATTTTAATGGGAGATGTCCTCAAGCTTTCCGCTTACTAAATCCAATCTTTCCGAACCTGTCTGGTTAGTTTTCATTTTTGAAAACATAATTAATGTCCATTGGGAAGGGCGAAAGGTAGCGAAGATGGAGGGGATCGAAAAAATGAATTTAAACTTTTCTGAACCCAGGAACGCATGAACCCACAAAAATTTGAAAAAACGACTAAGTATGGAAAGGCAGGTTGGACAGATAGACTTATCGTAGGTAGAGGCAAGGTTGTGAGTTCAAGGAGCGTGGGGTCGAATTGTAAATAATAGAAGTTCTAGGTACAAGATGTATACCCCAAACATAACTTACCATAGTTTGATATCACCTATCCCCAAATCCATGTTCATAAAATTGGCTAAGTATGCAACTGAACGACAATTGGTCTGACTCTTGATGTGAATATATAGATTCATCACTTGTATCAAATTCATTGGCAGTTTCAAGAGTCTCTGCAGAGCTGTTGTCCTCTTCTCCAAGAACACTGTTCCAGTTCTCATTTATACAAATGTTGTGTTCTTTTTATAGGGCCCTCGAACATAATTCCTTTAATTATTTCATAACAACATGCACACGCAATTTTCCTGTCTGATACACATTTTTGTATCACAAGCATCTTTTGAGAGCCATGAAAATTGTCATTGTATAGATAACGATTTGTCAGTTTTCCACACTGGGAATCTACGAGCACGGAAATGTGACAAAGTATAGAACTAGAAACGCATAGTAGAGTGGAAGAACAAAAGGTAAAACGAGAAAGTTTACAAGAGGAAAAAGATAGGGAGAAAATAACTCTATTGTTCATACAACAACACTTACTCTCATAACGATGAAATGATAGTAATACATTAACCATGGAAAAAGCATCACCATCTATGAAATATAGTTGGATCTCGACAAACTCTAGTTGAATCCTTAAGAAATGCAATTTACATTGCCTACGAAATTTTTCATGTTATTTTATCTGAATAGTATTTTATGGGGAACCAACTGTAAAACAATGTAACAACAGATCCAACTACAGATGCAACACCCTAACATTTCAAAGCTTAAGAAAACAAGAGCAAGTATCAAATAACAACGCAATTAAGAAGCACCCTTCAAAGTTGAATCAAGCAACAATAAGAAGGATCCAACAAACAAAGAAGCAAGCACCAACTAGTCAACCAGGAATACCGTAGTTCCAATCGCGGATGCAGAACCCCAAATGTGGAGACTACAACAAGACCAAGAGGAAAACAAGAACAACAACAACAGGTAAATAAGAAATCAGTGGAGATGCAAGAAGCAAGCATGAACCAGTGAATTAGCAATGCCACTGAAGTACAATATTTCCCACATTAACTACAGAGAACATTCCATATAAAAAAAAAGGAAGAAAATGTATTGTAATAAGCCTTCCAGGTAAATATTTAATGATTTGAAGCATCTTAGGTAAACATTTAAGTCTTTCAAAACTTCTCTGTGAACATTTAAGAAAGAATGTAGTGTGGCAGGTCTCTTACATACCAAAAAAACATTTATTATATTATTTTATTACAATAATAAAATAAAATTAGTAACAATAATTTGAACAGTAGAGAATGTATTGGAAGGAGGAAATCTAGATATGCTAGCATATCAAACATTGGGATAAATTTAGCTAGAATAAAATGCTAAGAAAAACATTCAAACTAATGCTAGCATTAATCCACCTTCAAGCAATGCATAAGAAAATATATGATTCAAAAAGACCTTATAAGATCAAAAAGTTTGGATATGCTAACATATAAAACATTGGGAATAGTGCAGCCGACAATAAAACCTCCAATTCGTTCTCCAATCAGACCATGACATATATGGTACTTTTTATTATATAAAAATCAATGTTTTTAGTTCCCTAGTTCCAACAATAGATATTATGCAAATATTTCCATTCAAAGGACAAACTAATACGTAGTCAACGAATTATCCATCGCTATAGTCCCTCTATACCTACAACAAGGACTAATAATGTTAAGGCGTGGGATTATAGAAATGACTATATACTTATTGATTAATAATAATTTATAAAATTAATAAACAAATAAAATTCAATTTAAATTTAAATTATTTTATCTATTTTATAAGAATTTAATCATAACATACCATTCAATTTAATAAACAAAAAAATTAATGCTATAAAATTTTCTATAACTAATTTTACCAATTATAAAAGGATTCCAATAAAAAAATATAAAAAAGTAATTCCAAAAAACAATATAGAAAAATAACTATAAGCAATAATTGATTTAATTAACGTAAATTTAAAAAATTATGTCCTTTATTATTTCACTCGGACGCATAAAATGTGTTTGATTTAACATATATATATATATATATATATATATATATATATATATATATATATATATATATATATATATATATATAT
>ML777603.1:751637-780495 GCA_009831015.1 Picea engelmannii | reverse complement strand
TTGTTCTAAATTTTTATAGGGACAATTTTTATCTAGATTATTTTTCTTATAAAAAGTAGAAATAATAGGTGCAAAATAACAAATTTCTATATACATCTTCTTAGCATTGGTGTCTGAAATTTCTATCCAAATGTATTGATTAAGAGGGTCAATCTTATGAAGTTGAATGTGAGGAGAAATGTTTTTTTTAATATAAGAAGCCATGCCTCCTATCTGTCTACAGTGGGATTTTTTGTTCCATGCCGACCACAAGACAAATCCTTCCATGTTAGGGACCTTAGACTCCTCATGCTCCCAAGTTTTAGCTAGACAGATAATATCAAGACCACTCCAGATCCAACTTATCATAGGACCTTTGTGCCATGGAAAGCCACAACAATTCCAAAAAAGGATCCCAAGTGTCCCAAATTCCTATTTATTATTATCCTTTTGGTCTTTATCCCTAACAATAGCTTTTCGATTTCTAATTATTGCCCATTTTCCTTCTTTCCTGGCTTCTTTTACCTTTTGAACTTCCTTCCTTAATTCAACTTGGTCTTCAGGAATGAGGTATTGATTTATAAATATTCCCGACCCTTTTAAGCTCAGAGATTTACTAAGTATGCTATATTTATTTTCATTACAAATTACTTTGACACAGATCAACCTATCTTTGTGATCAATTATTTTTCCTAGCCTCTTTGCTTCTATGAGGTAAGTTGTATCAATTTGTGATTTATTTTTTAATTCTTCTTTTACTATTGCTAGTGTATCCTCCTCTTGTTGTTCTTTTATACCAAAAATTATGAGGTTCAAGGCTCTTTTTTTACGCTCATGGTCCAATTCGATTAGCTTATTCATTTCCTCTTTGATGGGTTTGATATCCAGTTTGTTTTCCATATTACTAAAGGTCAAATTGTTGGTTAGTTTTTCTTCTAGCTCTTTAATACTATCTCTCAAGTTGTGATTTTCTTCAGCCCCTCCTTCTTGGGTTGATTGTTTATGTTTTTCCATTTCTTGAATTCTATCCTTCATTGTCAATTCACTCTTGAACCCTAAGAATCTATCCTCTATTTGAGTTTATTTTTTTTATCAATCATTGCCTTTCGCTCTATTTTGAGTTTTACGTCTCTTTCTTCACTCCTTTTTTCTAATGTTTCTAACTCTATTTGGATTCTGGCATCTCTCTCTTCTCTCTTTTTTTCTACTGATTACATATAATCCTAAAGGATCTCTAGGGTGATTTTGGGGGGGCTCCCCTTGTTAGGGTGAGTTTTTGGAATAGGTGGTGGAGTGCTCATATTGAAAAGAAGAGAAAAAAGACGTAACAATTATTATATATTTAATATATATATTCAAATCTCTTTACTTAAAATTAAAATTGAATCAAACTAAAAAGTGACTCACCTCATTTTAGATGTCCAAATGATCAATCGTTTGAAGAAGCCAAAAAATAATTTCTGAAGACTAGAAAAACTACAAGGATTATTCTGGGTAAAAAAGGTAAAAACTACATAAATTATTCTCGTTCAAAACCCTAGATATATAATCTTAGAAATAAAATATCTCTTAAAAAATAAATAAATAAAGAAGTATTATTCATGTTCAAAACCCTAGATATATAATCATAGAAATAAGAATTTTACCATAACATATCATTCAATTTAATAAATAAAAAATTTAATGCTATAAACTTTTCTATAACTAATTTGACCGATTCAATTTAATAAAGAATTTAATCTTATAAACTTTTCTTTAACTATTTTGACCAATTATAAAAGGATTTCAATAAAAATATATAAAAAATATAGTTTGAATAAAAATTATAATTATAAGCAATAATTGATTCAATTAACTTAAATTTAAAAAAATGTGTTTTTTTCATCGGGAACCCATAAAATGTGTTTGATTTAATAAATTATATATATATATATATATATATATATATATATATATATATATATAACTTAAGTTTCATTTAATTTAAGGTATTTCAATGATAAAATTATTTAAAAAATTGAATTTATCCAAGGAAACAGCTAGTATTCCATGTTGTCAGCTTGCTATGCGGGAAGAGTGATATGCCTAGCACAGAAGTAGTACCAGGGATTGACACCAACAGGGTGGAAATTGATTTGACACGAGCTTAACATATAGATTCTTCACAATATGCAAGCCGAGGAGAGAAGCTCACTCGGTAGGGTTCGGGGCTCGATAGGGCAGTGTCCCTAGTGTCTTTCCTACTTGTTGCTGTTATAGAAGAAATGAATATCTGCCCTGCATTCTCTTCACGGCCAGATGTTTCCCAGTTGTCCGTCCGTTTGATGGATGACGGAAGTGATGCGTTCGCTACTGCGGGCTCAGATGCTTCCATAAAGAGGTACATTTTATTTACCTCCACCTTAGCTTTCTTTTCCCCGTATTCCTGTTGGGGAGAAGATAAGATAAGAATGAGGCAAGGAGAAGGAGAACTCCACCTTACTATTCCTATTGCTAGGGATTAGGCAATAACTACTAAACGACATTCTATTTACTAAAGCATACTTTATAGATTCTAGTAGTTCATGTATATATTATATAGAATGTATATATTATATAGAAATGGTTTCAATAATAAAAAAAAAAAAAACTATAACCAATAATTGATTTAATTAATTTAAATTTAAAAATTAAATAAATAATAAACTAACTTCCTCGACTCACAAAATGTATTTGATTTAACCAATAACAAATATATAAGGTGTTTCCACAATAAAATTATTAAAAAAATTAATTGATTCAATTATTACAAAATAAAGTTATTAAAAAATTGAATTGATTCATTTATTACAAAATAAAATTATTAAGAAAATGAATTGATTCACTTATTATAAAATAAAATAATATCAAAGGCTTGGGACTATAGCTATTTATGACTATATATATATATATATATATATATATATATATATATATATATATATTTTGTCTGTTTGCTAGTTTGTAGAAACCGCCACTCACAGACATCTAAGTGACTTTAACATCACGGAGTACCTTAACAACACAATCCATCACAGACTATCCTACACTTGGGAGACATGACTGTATACTTATTAATTAATAATAAGTTATAAAATTAATACACAAATAAATTCAATTTAAGTTTAAATTATTTTTTCTATTTAATAAAAATTTTACATAACATATCATTCAATTTAAAAATTTAAAAATTTAATTCTATAATTTTTCTATAACCAATTTGACCAATTATAAAAAGTTTTTAATAAAAAATATATAAAAAAATATAATCTTAATAAAAAAATATAAAAAAAATAACTATAAACAATAATTTAATTAACTTAAATTTTAAAAATTATGTCCTTTACTATTTCACTTAGCAGGCATAAAATGTATTTGATTTAACCAATAACAATATATATATATTTATAACTTAGTTAAGTTCATTTAAGGTGTTTCCAGTATAAAACTTAAGTTATATATATAACTTGAGTTCATTTACGATGTTTCCAGAATAAAACTTAAGTTATATATATATATATATATATATATATATATATATATATATATATATAACTTAAGTTCATTTAGCCAACTGACTTCTTACACTACCCTGTTCTAGGGTAGCAGCCTACTAATGCTATGTTTGCTTCCAATCGTACACTTTTTCACAATTTTGATTTCGAGAGAGTGGACCTATCAAATTATCATGCACACTTTCATGGACGCCACCAGAATGTCCATAAGCTTGAGCGAACTGTAAGCAAATCGAATCCCATTCTGAATAGCCCGTCAACTGACTGTTTTCAGTATCCTGTTCATGCTATGTTTGCTTTCAATCGCAAACTTTCTCACAATTTGAGATCCAGAGGACTGACAATTATTTATAATATTAATTCTTGGGAGGACTGACATATATTTATAATATTAATTCTTTTCATCTTAGTAATTTAACATATTAAAAATGGTGGTTATTTGCCCATGTCTTATTATAGATGATTGCAGCATGTCTTATTATAGATGATTGCAGCTATGTGAGACATTCTCCAGCTTACAAACCTGAGAGATGTTGATGATTGCAGCTATGTGAGATATTCTCTAGCTTACAAACCTGAGATAAATCCCCTGAGAGGGGTGTGTGGTTCCTATCTGAGACGGAGCTAGAACGTAGAGATGGAATCCTCCTTACTGAGAGTTGAGAATAACTCTAGATGATTCTCCTGTGTAACGTAGTGAGAAAGGAGATCTTTCAGTTGGGCGTGCTTGTGGCTGAGCACAAGGTGAACGTGTGAAATCCCAAAGTGTTGGGTGCATCATCATGAGAACATAAATAAATATGATGTATTAGCTTCATTTGAGAAGAAGAGTTGATGATAAAATCTAGATGACTCTCCTGTGCAATGTAGTGGGAAAGGAGATCTGTTGGGTGGATGCGCATGTGGACGAGCATAGGTGAACGTGATCCTAGTCATTGAGCACTAGTACAGAAGTGGTTCTTTCGTGTAATGCAATGAGCCAGAGATATGGACATGCCTATGGATTTGCCCATAGTGTATGAGCACTAGTGGGTGTACAAGATGCCTTTCTATATTTTTCAAGAGTCAGACCTTCATGTAACCCTAATTGTAATGTAAAGTGTACAGGTCAGCCCCAGCTTAATCTAATTGTTAATTAATGTAAAAGATAATTAATCTGGTCAATATTAATTATATTATGAGATAGAGAGGTTGACCATGTTGTGCCAATAGACACTTATGTTGATAGGTTCAGTTTAGTATAAGTAAAGGTAAATTCCTCATTGAGGAAATATATCTTTCATGTGAGTTTGGAAATTTCAACAAGTACACCTTCTTGGGAAAAGTGCACACATCTATTGGGTGCAAGTCTTATAGGGTTTGAGGACCCTCTTGTGTGCTAGGCTTCATTGGTTGTAAAGGTGTTTCTATTGAAGAATATAGCAAATAATTTTGGTTGGGTTTTCTTCCCTTGTTAAGAAGGGTTTCCAAGGATACTTCTTGTGTTCTTGTGCATGGTGTTTCTTCTTGTGATCTTGGTTGCTACAATAGTATTGGTTATCATTAAGTTAAATAATAAAATGGAATGAAATTCATCCTTAACCTTGCTTATTTAAAATTCAACATGGTATCAGAGAATGGGTCTTGAAGAACCCATTGCAAAAACAACTTTCATCCATCCTCTCCCTCTTCTGCAGAAATTGTATGCCCCTCCCAGGATTCCCAAAAATTCTGTACGACCTACTCTTCTGGAGGTTTTCAACACTTGGAACTTGGATGTTGGTGATTAAAATGGAATAGGAGTGTACAAACTCCTTCAGTGCACCTCCAACAAGCTTCATATCGAAATTCCAAGCATTTTGAAATTTTGTCCCTAAGGGTTCCTAGGGTTTCGTTAATTTCTGCAGAAATTTCAGTATTAGGGTTTATGAAACTCATTGAAGGATATCTTCATCTCACCATTGTTCTCCTATCTTTAAAAGACTTGTTTTTTGCAGTCATAAGTCTAACAAAACCTGCAATTTCTAGCCTGGCCTAGCCGTTAGGTTTTCTAGTCCAGTTGACAAATGGTTGTGAAGAATCTAAAATTATGATGAAGAAAAACAATGATGGAAGATAATCTTGATGGATTAATCAACTTCAAGTTCCTCGAAGACAAGACTTCAAATGAAGACTTATTGTCAGTGATACAAAAAGGTGTCACCGTGACATACCTCCTTCATGAAGATGTGAGAGGAAAAAGATCATCCATGTGCCTTTGGAGAAATCATATCAACACCCTCAGGTATTCACTTATATATATATATTATTTGTACCATTGTCATGAGGGTAATTGTCATACTAAGGAACCTTTGTTGAAGTCTTGGATCTAGAGGGATCTCAGTGCTTTCAGAGAAACAAGACACTAAGAGTGAAGACTCCAGGTTTGATTATTGTAATTATCATTCCTCTAACCTATATTTCTAAACGTTGATACCTTATAAGTAGGTGTTGTAGTTGTGAAAAAAATCCTTAAATTGTTTTGATTCTAGAGATATACTCATTATTCTCCTTTAGGCGATATTCTTTTTTTGGTTCCTCTTGTTTCCTTGTACAAAATAGGTTAAGAACAAAGACGATGCTTATCCTTCAGAGGGATTCACTTGACTCAAAGGGAGTCATAACTATTTGAGAAAGAGGAAGAATAGAACCATCCTTGAGGAAATCAATGCAATAATGCAACATCATAATATTTTTATCATTCCATGGGAAGAAGCATGGATGACACAATATATGTTCAGAACAAGAGGCTTCACCAGACTTTTTAAACATAACTCCAAAAATATTCACTAGAGTGAAGCCTGAGATTGAACACTTCAGGATATTTGGTTGCCAAGTGTATTTGTGTGTACCCAAGGAGAAGAAGTCCAAGCTAGACTGATTTGGAAAGATCTTTTAATGACTATGGTTGAGTTTTTAATTGCATGTGTTAATTAACCATTTATGAAGTTGAATAAAAGAGGAATGATTTAATGAAGAATCATAGCAGCCATAAGACAATATATAGATCTGAACTGAAGCAATAAGAACAACAAACCATAAAAATAGAAGTGATAATGGAGTTCGGCACAAAATTGCCTACGTCTCCAGGCCTTTGTCTTAGTGGGGGAGGCTTCTTTATTAATTATTCAATGATTGTACAGTACAGAAAAAGTACATCAAATGGATCTCATACTGGTCTCACTGTGTTCTCATAATGGATCCAACACAACTGACGGCACTAAAAATACTGAGTGTAGCTCCTAGAAATGGTCCGCAAGCGTCTGCTCCTCAACAGCTTCCCTACATAAAAATGGCTTTGTCTTGGCTTTGCTTCAGCATAAATCTAATATGACTCTCCTCCATGGCCTTAAAAAGGATTGGTTTTTAGAGATCTGAAGTTGGTTATCCATCCCCAACTTCCTCCCAAAATCTAGGCTCAAAAAGAGCCCAATATCTCCCAATAATGGCCAAAATCTCCATTTTATGGGGCATAATATCAGTCAAAATCCACTCTGTAATGTTAAAAACCCACTTTTGTATAAAAATAAATAGTGTATCCCCCTAGGGATGGGCGTGCACCCTCAAAACAGGGCCATATGTGCTATATTTGGCCAAGCGCTAGCCCAAAGGGATAAGAGTTGGACCATACTCGGTGCTAGCTCCTAGTTTTGGGCGCTCTGCATAAATCCTCAGCCTAAAATAATGTTCCCTAAGGGATAGGACCTCCCCAATTTGCACTTGTGGTTACATGGAGGCGTCAAGGTCCAAGGGCTAAGCTCTATCCAAAACTCCCGCGCATATGGTGCACGCGCCCTCGAGTTTATGTGTGTTACGCGATCACGGGCTAGTCTACCTCCTTTTTGTGCCCTACCATATAACTGCACTTTAAATACAATTAAATGTGATAGATTTAATAAGTAACAATGTGGCCGCATTGGTGTTGGGCCTCTCCATAAGACTTTGCCCTTACGATCAGGTCACGGGGTTGAACCCCATGAGCTCCATAAAAAAATTTTAACATAGTAACCAATGATGGGGTGCAACGTGGTAGCCTGCACCTGGGCCATGTGGCACCACCCCATTTTCCTATTGCATGCCATGTGTCAATCGATATTTGGTCCACCATCAACTGTATGACCTATTGTACCTCTACCACATGTCATCTCCAAGAGCTACCACATCAGCAGTGATGAGGTGTCTTTGGTGATGTCATGTTGTCGTCATGTTCATGTCAGCATTGACTTTTTGACAGTTTGACCTTTGACTTTTTACTTGTTTGGGTTTTCGATCAGAACGCGATAACTTTCGCATACGGAGCCCATTTGAGGAAGTAAATATACTGCAGGAATCAGCACGACAAGCCGGTCACAATGGAATTGGTTTCATCCAATTCTAATAACTTTCATTTTTTAGCCTTTTTGAGCCCTGTCAGGCTCCTGGATCCGATTTTGGATCATACCTCCCCACTAAAGGAACTTTTGGTTCCTAAAATGTTACTGACCAGTCAACAAGCTCGGGATAGGCGACCTGGCTTGTCCTATGTCTCGGAATTTTGTCCTGTGCACCTGTCTCATCAAGATCAACTGTAACACAATCATGACAACTGATAGTATATTGTTAGCCATTTAAACCCGGTTACATCTTACTGAAGCCAATATGATCCATGTAGACAACATTAATAATGACAACATTAAAAATATGAATGCAAATGGGTTGACATACTTGAAATATTTGCACGACATGAGCTTATCTTGAAGCAAGTTATGATTGATTTCCCATTCAACAATCATTTCTTATTCTTGCTTAAGATCGATTACTTCATTTGAAACAATTATTGGTTTGTTGTTTTCTTGCACTGACTTCTTTAATTGTTCCATTGTTTGAAGTGTTTTATTTGCCTTAACATGATGAGCATGAACCACATAATCTTGATCTGCTTTGGTTAATTGATATTGATTTTTTTTCCTGTAGAAGATTTCCTTACGATCATATAAATATGGACTACCTAAGACCATTCCACATTCTCTTAATGGCACTACATCACATGTTACCTCATCCACATACTTAGATGAAATTGCAAATTTTATTGTGCACTGCTTTGTTATGTCTAGTTGATGATGATTTTTTATCCATTTAAGTGTGCAAAGCTTATGATGTACTTGTGTTTTTAACCCCAATTGCTTAACCAATTCTTATGAGATTAGATTAGATTGAGATCCACTGTCGATTAATGTGTCTATCTTAGTGTGTCACATGATTACCCTTATATGAAACAAGTTGCTTCTACAATCAATGCCTTCACCAATTTTACCTGTCATACCAAACAATGAGACTTTGATTCATCACCTGAATCCGATCCCAAGTCTATGGGTCTTGTTGTCACTGCCACTATTTGCATTCCCTTCTTTTCCTTGAACCACTTTGGCCTCTTTTCGGGATGCAACTGCCAACATCTGTCCTCATCATGTCCCTCTTTCTTGCAATTCTTGCAAGACGTCTTCCCTTCCTTCCTCATCACTGCATTTGAATTCTTTTCATGCCATTTCCTCTTGTCCTCTTTCCTTGAAGATGATGATTCCCCTGACACACCTTCTTTTCCTGCTTTAATATACGTAGCTTGGACATAAACCTCATCAAGGTTAGTAGGTCCAAACATGAATACGGTGTTTCTAATATGTGCAGGTAAACCTCCTATATACTTCATAAGAGTTTCTTGTGTTTGTAAAGGGATATCTAACATCAATGTCATTTTTTCGAAAGCCATCAGTATACTCTTGCACTATTTGTCATTTCCTTAGTTTTAAAGATTTCCATTCAATTAATGATTTTTCTTTATAATCCAAAGGATAACATTGTTTTCTAAGTGCAGCAATGAAACTTTTCCATGATGGAAATATGTTACCCACTTGTTGCATTCTATTGTGCAACTTGCTTTGCCACCATATGAGAGTTGTGCCTGCAAGTCTCAAAGATGCCAACTTAATTTGTGTGGCATCATCCTTGATTTGTTGCACACTGCAGTAAACCTCCATCTACCTGATACAATTGTACGGTTTCTCTGCATTTACTTCACCATCATATATGGGTAACTCAAATTTAACATCAAGTTTTAACAATGGAATTTCATTCTTATGCTTATGAACATATTTCTTTGCATTAGATTTAGGACTTCAACTTGAAGAAGAAGGAGGTGATGATGCAGGTGAAGGAGGAATCTGAGGATGATCCTCTTCCTCTTCACTTTTTCCCTTTGAAGATTCACCCAAAACTGGTCTCTTTCGTTCCAAGTAATCCTCATACAAAACTTTCACCATCTCCGACATAGCAAGGAAAGTTTTCTGGAACTCTTTCTCATCCTGAGAAAGCCCTTCTTATGATGCCATCTTCTCGTTGTGAGAAGCTCTCTTTCTCAATCCAATTAATGGATTCTTTGCAACAATCTCACCTTCACCACGCTGTAGCTTTTCCCTAGCTAACATGCAAAACTCAAATCCAAACATCAACTAGCTGTGATACCACTTGATCCGGAAAGATCTTTTAATGACTATGGTTGAGTTTTTAATTGCATGTGTTAGTTAACCGTTTATGAAGTTGAATGAAAGAGGAATTATTTAATGAAGAATCATAGAAGCCATAAGACAATATACATATCTGAATTGAATCAATAATAACAACAAACCATAACAAGAGAAGTGATAACAGAATTCGGCACAAAATTGCCTATGTCTTTGGGCCTTTGTCTCAGTGGGGAAGGCTTCTTTATTAATTCTTCAATGCTTGTACAGTACATAAAAAGTACATCAAATGGATATCATAATAGTCTCACTTTGTTCTTCTTGACCTCAGAAATGCAGCACAACTGACGGCACTGAAAAAGACTAAGTGTAGCTCCCAGAAATGGTCCGCAAGCATCTGCTCCTCAACATCTTCCCTACATAAAAATGGCTTTGGCTTGCCTTTGCTTCAGCATAACTCTAGAAAGACTCTCCTCCATGGCCTCAAACAAGCCTATTTTTTATATATCTAAAGTTGGTTATCCATTCCCAACTTCCTCCCAAAATCTGGGCTCAAAAAGAGCCCAATATCTCCCAATAATGGCCAAAATCTCCATTTTCTGGGCATAATATCAGTCAAAATCCACTCTATAATCTTAAAAACCCACTTTTGTATAAAAATATACGTTGTATCCCCCTAGGGCTGGGCGCGCACCCTCAAAACAGGGTGATATGTGCTATATTTGGCCAAGCACTAGCCCAAAGGGCTAAGCGTTGGCACATACTCGGCTCTAGCTCTTGGTTTTGGGCACTCTGCATAAATGCTTGGCCTAAAATAACGTGCCCTAAGGGATAGGCCCTCCCCTATTTTCACTTGTGGTTACATGGAGGCACCAAGGTCCAAGGTCTAAGCCCTATCCAAAACTACCGTGCATATGGTGCTCGGGCCCTCGAGTTTATGTGTGTTACGCGACCATGGGCTGGGGCTTAGAACCAACCCCCTCCTTTTTGCACCCTACCATATAAATGCACTTTAAATAAAATTAAATGTGATACATTTAATAAGTAACAATGTGGGGGCATTGGTGTTGGGCCTCTCCATAAGACTTTTCCCCTACGATCAGGTCACGGGGTCAAACCCCATGATCTCCATAACATTGTTTTAACATAGTAACTAATGACGGGGTGCCACATGGCAGCCCACGCCCAGGCCATGTGGCACCACCCCATTTGCCTATTGCATACCATGTGTCAATCGACAGTTGGTCCACCATCATCTATATGACCTATTGAACCTCTGCCACATGTCATCTCCAGGAGCTACCACATCAGCGGTGATGAGGTGTCTTTGGTGATGTCAAGTTGTTTGTCATGCTGATGTTAGCATTGACTTTTTTCCAGTTTGACCTTTGACTTTTTATGTGTTTGGGTTTTCGATCAGAATGCGATAACTTTTTCATATGGAGCCTATTTGAGGAAGTAAATATATTGCTGGAATCAGCGCGACGAGTCGGTCACAATGGAATTGGTTTCATCCAATTATGAGAAATTTCATTTTTGATCCTTTTTGAGCCTTGTCAGGCTCCTGGATCCAATTCTGGATCATAGACCCTTCAAGGAGAAATGATACATCTATGATATAAATAGTGAATCATTGAAGACATTCAAGATCTACAACAATGGTAAGAGAAAGATTGATACAAGAAAAGATGTTTTCCTTGAATAAGAGATAGCCTTTAAAAGATCCAGAGAATCTCAGATGGAGATTGACAGTGAGACAATACCTTCTCCCCCTTCAACGTTTTAGTGGGAGACAAACATTATTCCAACTTATCTAGTTCCTTGATTTGATATGTCCAATATATACTGCAGTATGGAATAAAAGGCTCACCTAGGCTCACTCTATAGGAGGTAGAGAAACATACAAGCCCCTCAAGTCACATCTTGATAAATAAAAATATATTTTCGAGCTATCCTTCAGTCATGAGCCACTTCATTAATTTTGATCCTCCTTGTCTTGGAAAACAAATAAGAGAATAGGTATGGAAAGATTTCATAACAAAAGAATACTAGTATATCTTAAAAGAATGATTCTCAATATATTGTTCAGAGACCACAAGGGAAGTCTGTGGTAACTTCCAAGTAGATCTATAAGATAAAAAATGCAGTTGATGGAAGTGTCGAGAAATACAAAGAAATCTTTATAGCCAAAGGATTCTCACAAACAAAGGGATTTTTCTATGATGAGACACTTGATCCAGTAAGCCTAATACACTTACATTCATACTGCCATCCATGAGCTGGAAACTATATCAGATGGATGGATTCTTGATGATTTTGGGTTTCAACAATAGTATTTTTTATTCAAACATATATTATTACAGTGTTTGTGATGAGAGAATAATTTTGATGACTTATTCAGAAAGCCTTGTTGGATACAAGTTAGCTTTGAATTCTGATTTCGATATAAAGGATATGAGTATGATGCACTACTTTTTGGAAAAGAAGTATGAAAGTGGATCGATGATATTTTCTTGAGTCAAGGAAAATATACAATGGGAATATTAAAGATGTTGAGTATGATAGAATGAAAAACCACCACGATGGATTTGAAGAAAATGAATGATGATAATTCATATGAGATTGATCCACAGTTGATTGGATCATTGATGTATCTAGTTAACACCAAATCAAATTTATGTTATGTAGTAAATGTACTTAGTCAATCAGTGAGTTAGCTGAGACAGACTCATTGGATAGTAGTAAATCATGTATTGAGATATATATGAGGCACAGTTGGATATGGATTGAGATATGCCTCTAGTGTGAACTTGATTTTGCAGGATACACTGATATAGATTTAGCAGAGAGTACAATGGACCAGAAGAGCACATCCGATTGTTATCTTACAGTGAAGTTTTCCATGATTTCCTACTGCAACAGGAAAAACAAATATGTGGCCTTGAGTACCACAAAAGAAGAGTATATAGCATCAAATGTGAGAATCCATATGGATTTACAAGATTTTGACATATTTACTTAATCATGAGATGGATCCTATGATGATAACCAAGAGTCCTGTGTAAATCTCTTTAAGAACCCAATGTTTCTTGATGGATAGAAATAGGATGAGATGAAATATCCTTACATCAGAGATATAATGCAGAGGAAAATAGTACACATGCATTACCTACCTACACATGAGAAGATTGCAAACATCTTCACAAAATTAACTTGGTGAAGAATACTTCCCTAGTTGTGAGGGAGTGTTCATGACTACAACCAAGACAAAGTTCAAAGTACATACGTGTGAGACTTGGAATGATGAAGAATGCCTCCCTAGCTGAGAGATATTTTTGATGATTGAAACTATGTGAGACATTCTCTAGCTTACAAACCTGAGAGATGTTGATGATTGCAGTTATGTGAGGTATTCTCCATCTTACAAACCTGAGAGAAATCCCATAAGAGGGGTTTGTAGTTCCTATCTAAGACATATATGAAACGTAGAGATGGCCTCCTCCTTACAGAGAGTTGAGAAGAACTCTAGATGATTTTCCTGTGCAATGTAATGAGAAAGGAGATCTGCTGAGTTGGACGTTCCTATGGTTGAGCACAAGGTGAACATGTGAAATCCAAAAGTGTTGGGTGCATCATCATGAGAAAATAAATGAAGATGATGCATTAGCCTCCTCTGAGTAGCAGAGTTGATGAGAAAATACATATGAATCTCTTGTGTCATGCAGTGGGAAAGAAGATCTGTTGAGTGGACGTGCTTGTGGACGAGTATAGGTGAACGTGATCCTAGTGGTTGAGCACTAGTGAAGAAGTGGTTCTTTTGTGTAATGCAATGAGCTAGATATATATACATCCCTATGGATGTGTCCCTATTGGATGAGCACTAGTGGGTGTACAATATCCTTTGCTATAGTTTTCAAGAGTCGCGCCTTCCTGTAACCCTAATTGTAATGTAAAGGATACAGGTCGGCCCCAACTTAATGCAATTGTTAATTAATGTAAAATATAATTAATATGGTAAATATTAATTATATTATGAGATAGAGAGGTTGGACCTATTGTGCCAATAGAAACTTATGTTGACAGGTTCAATTTAGTATAAGTAAAGGTAAATTCCCCATTGAGGAAATATATCTTTCATGTGAGTTTGAAAATTTCAGCAAGTAAAACTTCTTGTGAAAAGTGCTCACCTCTCTTGGGTGCTAGTCTTCTAGGGTTTGAGCATGCTCTTTTGTGATAGGTTTCATTGGTGGTGAAGGTATTTCTCTTTAAGAATATAGCAAAGGATTTTGTTTGGGTTTTATTCCCTTTTTTAGAAGGGTTTCCCAGGATACTTCTTGTGTTCTTGTGCATGGTGTTTCTTCTTGTGATCTTGGTTGTTGCAAAATTATTTTTTATGGTTAATTTAAATGCTAAAATGGAATGAAATTCAAGATTAAACTTTCTTATTGAAAATTCAACACTTATTGGATCATCTTCCTTTGGATCTCTGATGAATTTTTATGGATAAACCAACCCCTAGAACTAGAAATATTTTCTTTCTAGTCTCCAATGTATACCCCCAAATGATCATAGTAGTGTGAAAATAATTAGGGGAGATTTTAACATGATAAAAAGCCTCAAGGAAAAAAAAGAGGAATTTGCACTAGAATTGTAGACAATATTGAAGAGATTTTGTTAATGAATTCCACCCATTGTAATGAAAACTATACTTGGAATAGAAAGAGAGGAGGAATCCATCATGTGGTAGAAAAATAAATTAATTTCTTATGTAAGAAACATTTATGAAAAAAAGTATAGAATGGGAGTCGCTTATCCTACCAAGTACATGTTTTCACCATTGGCCAATTCTCCTCCATTTCCTACCTAGGAAATGATCCAAGAGAACTCCTTTTTGCTTAAAAAAATGTGGCTAATTTATCCTAGTTGTAGAGAAATCATAAAGAATTGGTGGAATCATGCTAAATTTAGGGTAGGCTCGTATATGTAACATTTAAAAAAAAGAGAGATAGAATTATGCATTCTTTAAATAAAAGAGAAAATCATGGCCATGGGAATGACTTAAGCCTTACAACAAATATAAAGAGACCTAAACAACTATTTTTACCTATAGGAAAGGAAGGAGGAGATTCACTCATGTCATAAATCATGTATCTGCTAGTTGAAGAATGGAAATAAAAACACAAAATCCTTCCATAAGACAACTGTGAACTACAAAATCACTAGAAAAATTATGAACTTGCAAATTCCCAGTGGGAAGAGATCTATGATTGGAAGGATGTCGAAGAAAAACTCACTTACTTCTTCAAAAATATCCTCTTTGATCCATCCATCGAGAGGTAGGAAGTAAAAAATAATATCACAATGAAAATTCCGAAGCTAATCTCTAATTAGAAAAACAACTCCCTCATCTAATCTATCACCATGATAGAATTCGACCAAGTGGCGAAAGAAATGGCACTTGGGAAATCCTGATGCCCATATGGTTTCCATGCAAATTTATTTCCTGAATTATGGGATTTCATTGGGATGTTGAACGCTCCACATCATCTAGTAACATATTGCAAACTCTCAATGCCACTTTCCTTTCCCTCATTCCCAAGGAAAATGTTGATAGCACTCTTGATAAATTTCATTCAATTGCCTTATGTAATGTATCCCATGGGAGTCCCTCATCCTATGAAGTGCATACTCTCACCATTTGTAACAACCCTAAGTAATTAATCAATTGTCATGATTTAAATAATTGTTTAATGTATATTAGTTAATTAATTAATTAATTAATTGTCCTAATTTAATATTTGTTTAATGTATATTAGTTTAATTAATTGATTAATTAATTTCATGATTAAATATTTGGTTAATGAATTTGATTTTAATAAATTATTTATTTATTAAATGGAGACTTAATGTATTGAATGATGGAACCATTAAAGAGAAAGGGGATAAGGTACACAACACTTAATGGAGAGAGAAGGTGGGTGAGACTTAATGAAGGTAGAAGGCGGTGAATGAGAGAGTGGGAAAGGAGCATAAGAGAAAAGAAAAACACGAGAGAAGGGACTTTTTGTTTTGGGAGGGAATCATTTTTCATAGGAGAGGATTGTATTGTTGTTTTGGGGCTGGAGTAGCTTGCTATAGGATGGTACTACTAGTTTTTGCTAGAGTAATTGGATGGAGTTTGGTGGACTAAGATAGGGGGAACCTGATGCTAGGAGTTTTGGACTTGGGGGACAAGAATTCTTATAGAATCCTGGAAGTAGGGAGATGGAGAATCTCTGTTCCTAGCTGGCTGGGAGGAAAAGATTTAGTTTTGGCCAGAGTTTGGGTAGAGCAGCTTGGGTAGAGTTTCAGCTTCATCTTGGACAGATAGAGTTGGGGAAACAACAACACTTGAGAGGTATTTATGTTCATTATTATGGCATGTTTGTTATCATTATGATGGTTCATTATTTTACTATGTTGTGTATGTTATTAAATATGTTATATATATCATGATGATCATTTTGAATTTTGTTGAACCATGAACTGTTATTTTGTTGAATATATAACCATAAAGAAATTATGATAGAAATTTTATGTTTAAATTATGAATTTTCGTTTCTGTTAGATAGGACCCTACACATGGTATCAGAGCCCTAGTTTAAAATATGGATCCAAGGGCCAACCTACCCACCCATCCTGAAAACCTGCCTGAAACCCTCTAAAACTTTAAAACAATTGCCCTGTGCAAGTAAAATCCTTGAAAAGGGTTATATAAACATAAATAACTAGATGTATAAATAATATATTTATGGAAAACTTATAAATCTGGGCCAAGCTCCAGCTCCACCTAACCTACAAGCCAAGAACACAATTTTTTTTTTACACAAATAAAAATATACATACTCAATATTTTTAACACGGATATAGAAAAACAACAACAAAATCAATTTAATAGTGACAGTTCAAACATACCAAAAGTTAGACCAGGTATTTTAGATATATATAAATTGGTCCTTAATTAAATATATATAGTTTTATATATTGGATTTATAATATATATATATATATATATATATATATATATATTTCAATTTATTTTTAGATTTAATATGGTATAAGAAAATAGAATTATATTGGAAACAACAATGGAAATCTAGAAATATATATATGAAATAAACAGTATAAAAAAACAAAAGTACATACCTAGGAAATAAATTTAATATATACTAATTTAAAAATAAAAATAAAAGGTTCAAGGCCTCACTCAAGTTCAACCAAGCATAGCTTGGAAGCTAGTACATGAAAGTTAATTCATATATAACATACACGTAATAGATATTAATTTCAAACAAAACAATAAAGATTTGAAGACCTAGAAAATTGTAAGAAACCCATCATTTATTTTTATTTAATACTAACTTGAAAAAGTAAGTGAAAGGTTTTGGGTTTGGTATTTTGTTTCCGAGATAGGAACCATCTCCCTTACGCAGGGAACAACAAAGGAAAACATATTTTTAGTTCATCATAGTTAGTGTGGCAAATTGAGTTCACTCTAGGTCAACATATATGGCGAGATATGAGTGAGTGAGTGCACAGGTCAACATATAAGGCGATCTTGGTGCCCACTATCCAAACTAATTGCATCAACTATTATCCACAAAGCACATTCAACACATAAAGCACACAAGCCCAACACCAAGCGTTGAACCTTTCCATTCCACACAACTCATCACAACACAAGTCCACGAGCCAAGCCGTCACAGCATAAAGGAGGAGAGCCCATTTACGAACACGCCGACAAGTCCAGTGATGGAAATCTAGGCCAAATATTTGGACAAAGTTCCATGCACCAACACACCCAAGTGTTTCCTAGCGACCAACGCCAAGCCACCAAGGGAGGATCCCACCAGGGCGTTGCTACCAAGACCAAAACCAAGTACCAGGGGAGGAGCCCATGAAGGCATAGTTGTAGTATGCACCTAGAGCCAAGCATTGAACTAGAAAGGATGAGAGACAAATACGCAAAAAAAAAAACGACCGTGATTTTTCCAATAATCAAAACTGTGAGTGAACACTCTAAAAAAAAAATTATAAAAATAAAAATAAAAATAAAAACTAGCTTTAACACATCTTCTCCTTGCAAAAACTTTGAGATCTGTAGAAGCTTATATGAAACCCTCGTCGGTCGTCCCATTGAAACCCTTCATTAGAGAAGAAACAACATCGAAGGATGTGATTCTTCTTGAGTTGTTGTTGGGCGATGAAAGCCTCAACAACAGGCAAAGTTTCTGTGGAAGATGAGCAGAGAAACATACTCTACATTCACAGTTCCTCCCATCTTTATAAGGCTGGTCTGATATCGAGCAGGATAAATCCTGCATTCGAAGACGCCTAGAGAAATCACCCCTGCCCGAAACCAAAATGGAATAACCCACGAGAGCATAAGATGGGGCACCAACACAACGTGTTCGTCCAGGATCAAGCACCGTTAAGTAGCGTCAACCTCATTCGTAGTTGCAGAGTGGGAGCAGTCCAGCCACAGTTACGAAGTGGGAGAGGCTGCAAATGAAGGAGCATGTAGGGTTTGGGGATGGGGAGTGCAAGATTAGGGTTCTGATGATGAGAGCTAAGGGATTAAATAAGGGGAGTGGGAGGAAGCAAGGGCGGGGCACGTGAGCCTCATTCGAGGTCCCACGATGCCCAAGGATAATTGTTGTTTTTATTTTTATTTTTATTTTTTTTTCTTGTTTTCTTTATTTTCTTATATTTTACTTATGATATTATTAAATTTGTTTAGTTCGATTATATATATATATATATATATATTATATATAAATAATAATAATAATAAAAGGTCAGCGGAGGCGGCAGGATGGTAAAGTCGTTCTTGCAACGAAGGTCAGGTCTTGTGTTCAAACCCGAGCAAGGATGTGGTCTAGCTGCAGAAAGATTAACTGGGCCAAGCCCACATACCTTTTAAGCTGCTCTGCGACAAGGGTTTAGGGCTTCTCCACATCTTTGTTCTGTGCCAACACAATGAATTCCCCGCTAGGGCTCATGATTTGCAAGGAGGGGGAGCCGACAGGCGTCTCCTATAGCCAAATCACGACAAATGGAAACCCTACAGAAGGGGCGAAATGACTGAATTTTGAGCCGCCACCAGACTTGCGCGCGAAGCTTCTAGCGGAAGTAACCTTCAAGGATCGGGAGATGGACATAGATCCAACTAAAAAGACTGTCCTTGCAACTGTGTCAACTCCATGGATGTTGGGTAAATGCATCCCATAGGCACCACAGGCCCCAAAATACGTTATCATCTCACCATGCATAGAAGAGCAGAAGCAATACATGCGAGACTATGCCCTGGTGAGAAAATTTCTAGGGCTCTGGCCTTCTAAGCGTGATCTGATCAAGTGGATACAACACTGGTGGAAGCCAAAAGGTCACTATGAGCTACAATTGGGTTCCAAGGGTTTCTTCACAATCATCCTCCACAACCTTGAGGGTCGCAATCACATCTTTGATGGGGGCCCATACTTCTACAACTCGGCAAGACTCTTTTTAAGATTTTGGACTGAGAAGTTTAGCCCTGAGAAGGAAAAATTTTCCCATGCGTTGGTATGGATTAGATTATACTCCTTGCCCCAGGAATTCTGGCTAGAGGAAGTCTTGGTTGGCATTGGCAACACCATTGGCATCTATGTCAAGTCCTCTGAAGCCACCAAGCAGCGACGCTATACTTCTTATGCGTGAATCTCTGTGTACCTGAACATAGCTAAACCGCTCCCAGGATCCATCACACTGGAATACCATGACCAGGACTGGTCCCAAACCATCGACTATGAAAACATCCCATTTCGATGTAGGAAATTCCATGAACATGGTCACCTCTTCAGAGAGTGCCCTCTCAACACGGCTCACAAAGAAGGGAACCCAGAAAGAGGCAAGGAAAAGGATGACTTTGTACAACAAACGGGGAAAAGACGACAAGGACGAAGAAAAAAACTATCCTAGGTAAGTAAAGATCCCTCAACCAACAATAAGTTTGCAATCTTACAAGATCAACCAGAAAACCCCACAACCCCTGCGAACCCAAATGTACCACCTCCGGAAAATGTACCTCAATCCACATGCCAAGGAAATGAATGGCCCCCCCAGGGTAAGGAGTCTGATCTCCCTCCCCTATAAATTTCTTAGGATCTACAAGACTTGTAAGAGACAGACGACGGGGAGGTGGATATGGAGCTAGAGGAGCAAGACCTAGCCGAGGTGGATCTGGAGCACCTCGAGCATGCCTACATGGATAAAAAAATCTACAATATACTTAGGTATCAACTACCGAAGGTGCACAAGGTCTTTCTCAACTCCTCAACTGGGTCCTCAGCTCGAGCTAGCAAAGCCCTAGGAATCCAGGGCAGTCAGTCAAAAAACCCAAATAAAACTCAAAAAGACGAAAAGAAAAGGGGGAGAAAATCCACCAACAAACTCATACAAGAAATAGGAAACTTTATGGTAAAATTGGGACAAATCAACTTGATCTCGGACAACTTCCCTCCTCTCCCCATCCCCCAGTCATTATGAAGATCATATCATGGAATATCAGAGGCCTCAATGGATGTATCAAGGAAAAAATGCTACGGGATCTGATCCTAGCGGAAAAACTAGACATAGTACTTTTACAGGAAACAAAATGCACTTCAGAAGACATCGACAGGCTACTTCCCTACTGCTGGAAGCAAGGGGTAGCAGCCTCAATAGATGCCATGGGTATAGCCAATGGACTGGCTATTCTATGGAACATCAACACAATGCTGCTGGAAAATTTCCTCACTAACAAATGGTCCATCACAACAGATTATAGGCTCATAGGCTCAAACAAGCCCGGACACCTGACCAATGTCTATGACCCGGCCAACCCAAGGGATAAGCAGGCCTTCCTTAGGAACCTAAGTTATGTATCTATTCTAACACAGTATAATTGCTGGACTGTTGGTGGAGATTTCAATATCATTCGTAGCCTGGAGGAAAAAAAAGGAGGATCAAGACGACTGGATCGAGACTCCAGTGACTTCAATAGCCTCATAGATGATATTCACCTTATAGATCTGGAGGCCAACAATGGAATTCACACTTGGATTAACAAAAGGAATGGAATTCACCAAATCACTTGCAAACTAGATCGATTCCTCATATCTTAATCACTTATGATGGAAGGTATGGCAATGGAATCTACTATCTTGAATTTCTCTGGCTCAGATCATTGGCCTTTACAGCTATGGGTGGATGTCACAGCAACTCCTGGTAAGAAACCCTTTAGCTTTGAACAGTTCTGGCTTGACCACCCTGATTTTCGAGCAAATATCTGGGACTAGTGGAGGGAGGCAGAGGTCCCTCCCAGATCCAAAATGTATAGATTCCAACAAAAGTTAAAGAATGTCAAGCAAACTCTCAAACTTTGGAACAAACATACCTTTGGCAATATCTTCGACTCCCAAAAACAACTGTTAGAACAAATGGGTGAGATTCAGCATCATATTAGACTGCAGGGGTTAATAAATGAGCTAAAATCCCAGGAAATAAAAGTAAATCAACAGCTCAAAGCCATGAAAAGACAAGAAGAGATCTTATGGAAACAAAAATCGCGTATACAATGGTTCAAGGAAGGGGAATGCAATACCAAATTCTTTCACAGAACTGTTATCCAAAGATGACACTCCAATAAGATCATGCATCTCATCTCCGATGATGGGGACACCATTCATTCCCATGGTGACATGGAAACAACTTTGATCGGCTATTTTCAAAACCTTCTGACAGGTCTACCCTTGCACGACATCTCCCCTTTGATCGGCTATTTTCAAAACAATTTGTTGACAACACCCTCCTAATGGGAAGCCCTATGGTCCAGGAAGCCAACTCTCTCCTGGAGATCCTCCAAACCTTCTCAGATGCCTCAGGTCTGGACTGAAACAAGGATAAGTCCCAAATCATTTTTTTCAACATGCCCCCTCTGATCCAGCACCATATCTCTAGTTTCCTTGGTTTCAACAGAAGCTCCCTTCTGTCCAAATACCTTGGCATCCCCTTGATCAACAATGCCCTCCAGAACTCTTCCTAGGAACACCTCTTTTCCTCCTTTTCCAAGAGGTTCTCCTCTTGGAACTTCAAAGCCTTAAACCTTCCCAGTCGGCTTACTCTCCTCAAGGTTGTTCTTCAGGCCCTTCCGATTTATTCCTTTTCCGCGTTGGCTTCCCCAAAATTCGTCCACACAACTATTAAAAGCCTACAAAGAAACTTCATTTTGCAAGGCCTCAACACAGGGAAGAAAATAGTGTTATTCAGCTGGGATAAACTCTGTCGGACCAAGGAGCAAGGAGGCTTGGGATTACGAGATCCCTACATAATGAACAAGGTTCTAAGCGCCAAAATTTGGTGGCGATGGTTAAAAATCCTGAAGGATCTCTGGGCCAAAATCTGGAGGAAGAAATATGCTCCAAATGTGGAAGAAAAGAACCTAATTCGTTGGAATGGGGACAACCCGGGCTCCTTAATTTGGACAGCGGACAAGCAGAACAGATAGCTGGTGACTCGGCATGCCTTCTGGGAAATCAGAAATGGAGAGACTGCTCTTTTCTAGCAAGAGTCCTGGCAACAATGGCTAGTTCTGGGCACTGAGGACTGGGCCCCCAACATCTGCACCCAAGATCTATGGGTAGGCCTAACAAAAGTAGCTGACTATTGGCAGGACAATCCCTTGGGAGACACCTGGCATTGTTGGCACTTGGACAGGGAATGCATCAACCTGGAGGCACATGTGGATCTTGCACCTTGGCAAGAAGAGATGGCCGAACGGAAAATTCCCAAAATTGCAGGGGAGGATATCCTGCAATGGGGATACAAGCCACATGGCACCTTCATCATGCAGGAAGCGTACCAACTCAAAACCCAATTAGACCCCCTTCCTGATATGAAAGTTTGGCACAAACTTTGGAGTCTTAAACACTGGCCAAAAATCACCCTTTTCCTCTGGCTTGTCATGCATTCCAGCATCCTGACCTGGGACAACCTCTCGAAAATAGTCTTTTTTGGGCCCTCTTTATGCATACTTTGTGGAGAGGCAGAGGAAACCATGAACCATCTCCTCAATTCTTTCCATTACACCATTCAAATCTGGGATCAAGCAGTGCTTATCGTGCGCACCTCGGACCACCATAGAGACAACATCCTCAAAACCATTACGAACAGGAGGGACTAGGCTTTCCACTCCCCCCTTATCAATCATATTTGGAAACTTAGACTAGGATTTATCCTTTGGAAAACTTGGAAAGAAAGGATCAAAAGACTCTTCAGAATTTTCTCCCTCCCATGGCAACAGTGCTGGCATCAATGCTATCGCAACATCTTGGAAACTCTCCACCTTCAAAATTGGTCTGATGCAGACTTGACCAGCATTCCCTCTGAACTCCCCATCCTTTGGCATTGGAATCCACTCCCTTCCCCTCCAGCTCTTCCCTCCTCTCCTCTGACCCCACCTTCTAGCAGCCCCTACTTTTGGTCTCCTCCCGCAGAGGATTTCATCAAGCTCAATTTTGACAGGGCCTCTAAGGGAAATCCAGGTGATGCAGGCTTCGGAATAGTCTTCCGCGACCATCATGGGCACATCCTTCTCATAAGAGTAGGCTCCATCGGTCATTCGATGAACAATGAAATAGAACTCTGGGGTCTTATCAAGGGACTACAAATAGCCATCAAAAACGATTTCACCAAGTTAATCGTTGAGGGGGATTCTCAAATCATCAACAACTTGCTGCGGAGAATTTTAAATGGAGCTAATGCAGACAAAATATCGCCTAGATGGAGACTTTTACATGGGCTACATATCATTTTCAATTTACTATGACTGAATATGGCCATCATTCCTTCACACATCAGGAGGAAGGCAAATCAAGTCGCGGATGAACTGGCTAATCTGGGCACCAACTGGAGTGGGCCGGAACTCCTATGCAACTCAACCTTAGAACCTGATCACCTTATTCTCCAGCATTGTATCCGCAAAGATGGAATGGTGGATGCTCCCCTGGATGTGGTGTTAGTGAGGCACACATGGCATACAATGGAGGCAGGCACCAACCACCGGGGCATGGAGCCATGTGACGGGCTCGTGCCACCACCCGCCACCCTCCTCCAGCATTAACTAGCTCTCAATACAATGTGAAAGCGCATTAATGCAATCTCCCTCTCCTTATGCGCATCTTCGCATGGCTCAGCTATTGTTTTGTGTTCCTTGTCTCTGCTTGCGGTCCAAAGGGATCCTCCCTTTTCTTCCATGGCCTGATCCTGCTAGAATTATCCGGCTCGTTGCAGCTCCTATTCACCTCTAGGCCTTCTGCCTCTGCCCAGTGCACCTTGTCTCTGCGGCCAGCTACAAGAAGAACATTATGCCACGACCAAGGGGGAGGCCATGGAGGGGCTCTCCCTGGAAACCCTGTCAGCCTTCGGTCTTTCCTCCTGACTCACCCTCCATATACTCCTCCCCTCCCCTCCAACCTGAGCCTTACATTACTCCCTCTCCTGCTTCGCTAGTTACGCAGTTCAAATGTCTAGCAATCATCCCCCGGACGCTGAGCTCCCCCTCGCGTCTCCGTCTCGCTCTGCATGTGGCCGAGCCAGTCCCTATACCAGTCTTGGACTCTCTAAGGAACTTAGGAGGCGAGCCTCTTCCTCTGCATAAGCCTGGGAACACTGGGCACCCATCCTCTGACTCTTTCAATGGCGAGCAACTTAAAGAAAGCCTGGCCATTCTTTATGGCTTGGTCTTTGAACTCCGCCAGGGGATGGAGGACCTTCAATTTCGCTTGCAAACCACAGATGAAAAGGTTGAGGTCCTTCTTCATCTTCTCTCCTCCATGCACGAGGATTTCCACTCGGCCCCGACAGGAGCGACTTCAGTGCAGGAACCCTATGCAACTACCGATGGTGGAAACGTCACGAAGCAGCTCTCAACATAGTTTAGGATGTAACAGGTCAGACATGAGACCATGGCTGTGGAGGTGAACTCAGCAGAGCGACTGATGCAGGATACCACGAAAGATGCTGAGGGAATTGAGAGAAAAGAGAAGGTCGAGGTGCAATGGGAGGACCAGGTGACATATGTTGAGGAGGAACCCTGGACCGAGGACTTCCATGCCACCTGGCCAGGTTATATGCCATATGTCTAGGCCTTTAGTGTTATCTGAGATCTTGTTAGCTATTTTTAGTTTCAACTGATGACCAGGCTATCTAGGACTTTTTTCTTCTTAGTTTATCTTATTACTTATGTTGAATACTCTATTGACTGGACTGGTTTCCCCTCTGTTGGGGTAGTCTAATAATTACAGCATGACTATCTCTGTATTTTGGAACTACACTTTGGTTCTAGAAGGTTTTTAATATATGATACTTCTTACTTAAAAAAAATAAAAAATAATATATATATATATATATATATATATATATTATAAGAGTCATAATTAATTATGGAGCATTAATAGTTATAGTTAATGGAGGATTAATTAATTAATTAATGTCCATTATTTGATTAAGGAGAATTAAACTATGTAAATTATTTTTAGGAATTAAATAAATTGATGAATGATGAGACTCGGGGTATTATAATTAATAAGAGTGATTAATATGAGTGGTGCATATTGTTACAAGGGTCGGGTTGATGCTTGATTATATACATAAGTTAAAGGAATTGGCGAGTATGGTGCGATGCTAGTGTATTTACCAGGCAAGGGAGTCAATAGTTTTCTTAGGTGAACACATTGAGCTTATAGGCTTTTGAAATTAACCTAGCCACTTCCCCTAAAGAGAGTAACATTTGTTTACAGACAAGTAAAAGAAAAATTTATGCCTAACCCTTTGTTTTCAAGTTTACGTTGCGCAAATGCGAATTGCCTTAGAATCTCCCTGACAAACTCTTGGTTGATGTAGATTCAATTATAAAGGATGGTTAGGACTCGAGGAAATTGAGGTAGAGGGAAATCGACGCAGGGACCGCCAACACCGCCACAACAATCGCCTAAATTAGCTCTCATTGTGTGCTCTTTGGAGGCCATAAATGAGACTTTAAAGGGGTGTCAGCTAGCAGGGATTGAAGTGGAGCCCCCACCATATGGAATGGGTAATATTGAAGCATCGAGGGATTCAGGGGGAGGACCTACACCCGAGGACATCACTAGAGAACTATAGAATATCAAACTTCTAGATTTTTTCGGGGGTCATGCCAATGAACGTGTAGAAGCATGGTTGGAAGGGATGACATGATGTTTACCTTAAGAGACTATGCGTCCACATCAAAGGCAAAGATAGTGATTTTTCAGTTGAGAGACAATGCCTTGAATTGGTGGGGGACTCTCGAGAGGTAGTTGCACCTTACATAAGACACCGTCTCTTGGGAAATTTTTAAGGAAAGGTTCCGAAGGAAATATCTACCATCTTACTACGAGGAATAGAAGGTGGGAGCATTTCATGCTCTAGTACAAGGAAACAATATCATGGAAGAATACGATATCAGGTTCATGGAATTGGTAAAATATGTTTCGTACATGGATAATGATCAACGATAGGCATAATTCTTTGTGTATGGGTTAAAACCTAAGATAAGGGCCATGGTACGGATGTGGAAACCGTCTTCGGTAGCGGAAGAAGTAGAAAATGCATGTTATGCTGAGGAACACACGAACTTAAATGGAGGTATGAGGTCGACCTTTCTGCATCATCCTAGATTCTTGGGGAAGGTCCCTAGGACATTCTCCATGGGAGGGAGCTCCAGGCCAACTCCATATGGTAATAGAGTCGCACCAAGGACAATCACCACAGGTATTTCAATGGTAGCGAGTGCAGCATCTTGTTCATCACCAATGATGCAGGTAGGTCCACAACCATCTCAGGGAGCAGCTGGTAGGGGTAGGGGTTCCAGGGGAAGGAACTCATTTCAGATACCATCACAGAGCAGTATGCAAGTTCAATCACGTGTTACATGTTTTGGATGTGGAGGAACCCATTACCATTGTGACTGCCCAAAGTTGCAAGGAGGAGTTGTGCATAGAGAAGGAAAGGCCCTGATGGGAAGAGAAAGTGGCAACCACCACATTTATGCAGCAGTTAATAATCGCCAGGAAGAACATCAATCCATGGTGGTGGAGTCATTAGGTATGCTAAATCATATCAATGTTAAAATTTTATTTGATTATGGTGCTACATATCGTTTCATTTCACCATATGCATTAGAAAAGAGTGGGTTGGCAGCCTATAAGCACGATGACTTTAAAAAAGTCGAGATGGCTTCAAGGGAAAAAAAAGTAGTAGGACCTGGCATTGATAACTGTCTAATAGACCTAGGAGTGTGTACTACTAGGTTGAAGGAATACATCACTACCCTCGGGACATATGACATAATCGTTGGGATGGATTGGTTAGATGCGCATCGAGCTATGGTAGACTATTTCACAAAAAGGGTGCTTTGTGTTGACAATGAAGGAAGGACAGTAGAGATCCATGGTGTATGGATATGGGTGACTCTACGCTTTATCTCAACTATGAATGTTAAGCGGTGCATGAGGCAAGGGTGTTGAATTTATGTAGTGGAAGCAGTGACTGAAAGGAAAGGACCCTCCTTGGATCTGTATCCAGTATTTTCAGAGTTTAAAGATGTTTTTGCGAACGAGTTACCAAGGTTACCTCCTGAGAGGGAGATTTATTTTACTATTGAGCTAAAACCTGGTGCAGAACAACTTTCCAAGACTCTGTATCAGATGACAGCACCATAAATTTGTGAGTTACAGATGTAGTTGAAAGAGCTACTTGACTTAGGGCTAATAAGGCCTAGTGTCTCACCTTGGGGTGCACTAGTAATTTTGTGAAGAAGAAGGATGGTTCCTTATGACTGTGTATAGATTACATGGACTTGAATTGTGCTACAGTGAAAAATAGGTACCCAATGCCATGAATAGATGATCTCTTCGATCAGATGAAAGGAGCAGTGGTATTCTCAAAGATTGATTTGTGATCAAGGTATCACCAGTTAATGATTAAGGAAGGCCATATTCCTAAAACTGCCTTTTGAACTTGGTTTGGGCATTACGAGTTCATTGTAGTATCTTTTAGAATGACCAACTGTTATCCACATTTTTGGTTATCGATATGATAACATGATCATGTCATGGTGATAGAAGATCAAACTCTTCATTAAGAACATTTTCCAGAAGAAGGTTACATTAATCATTTTCTCAAAATCATATTTTAAGAATGGTACGCGGGCTGCTTATATACTCTCCTGCGGAAATCCTTAATTTTCGCAGGTTGCATTCAGCTGAACTGCGGACTTTCCGCACTATGTTAATAGTTAGGGTGCGGACATGTTTCTAAAGGAGAAAATGAATAAATTCTCGATTCTTCTAGAAGGAATCTTCTAGAAGGATGAGTTGGAGTTCGAATGGTTGGCAAAGTACTGACTTTCCAGATATCTTGGGATTATTCCCTATCCAAGTAACTAATCAATCTTCTATTATATAATGAGGAGATTGCTTATGGAAAAGGTTAACAAGTTAACAAGCAAGCAAGGCAAGCAAGCTAGCTAGAGTTTGATAGGAGAGCTGGTACAAGACTGTGTGAAGGATGGAAGCTACAACAGCAAGACATTACAAGTAAACATTTGTGGTTAAACTTCTTCATGCATGAGCAAGTGTGTGTGTCAGAGCTAGGAGCCATCGAAAGGAGATCTATGACATCAAGGCTCAGGTTGTATATTTCTCTTTCAGTTAATGCAATATATGAATATGTCCCTTTCCCATAATGATGATGTCA
>ML777603.1:684618-716338 GCA_009831015.1 Picea engelmannii | reverse complement strand
GGCGATGTGCTTGGCATGATGACCCCTTTGTCAAGCAACTCTTGGATTTGTTTTTTAATTTCAACATTCTCCATGACTGACATCTTGTACATACCAATGTTTGGAAGAGGACAATCTTGTTGCAATTGTATTTCATGTTGGATGCCCCTTCTTGGAGGTAATCCCTTTGGTTCCTGAAACATCTCATCATATTGGTTAACAACCTCATATAGATCAGATTTCAAATTTTCATCACAGCCTTGGAAAACTTCTTTTTCAATATTATCTTTGGGTTTAATCATCAAGAGAACAAAATTCTTACTAGCATTGACTAATCTCTTCATTTGTCCCGCATTTACAAGTGACAAATTCATCTTCTCTATATGTTCTCTAACAATGTACTCAACCCCATTTCTAAACAAGTGATACTTGTTCTCATGACGATGAAAGATGGCTCTCCTATCATATAAGTATGGGCTTCCCAACACAATACCATAGATATCCAAAGGAATAACATGAAGCTCTACCTCATCTATAAAATTTGCAGTGATGGCAAACCTATGTCTACACCTTCTTGTCACCTGCAATTTAACATTGTCACATATCCAACCTAGAGGGTATGGTTTAGGATGTGGAATAGTTTCCAAATTTAATTTCTTGACAGTGTCTTCAGATATAAGGTTTGCTTGAGATCTAGTATCAAAAAGAGTATCTATCTTGGTATGCTTTGAAACAACCCTTATGTGAAGAAGTTATATTCTTTCTTTTTCTTGTCGAGTTTCATTGAGATTACTACTACTTGCAATAGAACCCTTACCTTGATAAACCATGGCTGTAATTTTTGTTTCATCAGCTGAATCAGAACCTAAATCATGTTGTATGGTTGCAGTAGTCTTTGGCTTCCCTTTGTTGCTGAACTTTTTGGGTCTTTTTTCAGGATGAAGTTTCCAACAATGGTCTTCATCATGGCCATCCTTTGAACAATGTTTGCATGCAAGTTTTTCTCCCTCTTTCTTAACAAAAGCATTTTTTTTTCCATTTCCCTTGAACTTCCTCTTTCCCTTGTCTCCATGACTGAAAGGCTTCTTATTACCCTCATGAGTTTCATTCCTTTCTCTTTCTTCCAATTGAATTGCTTGAACACAAACTTCATCTAGATTTGAAGGATTAAACATGAGTATTGTATGTCTCAAGTAACTATGTAAAGCTCCAATGTATTTGAGTAATGTTTCTTGAGAAGACAAATCTACTCCCAAAACCAAAGCTCTTCTCCTAAATTCTTGAGTAAATCTTTGCACATTTTCCCCTTTAGCTTGTCTAAAATTGTGCCAATCCATAATAGCTTTCTGCATATATGCTAATGGATAAAATTTCTTTTTAATTGCAACAATGAAATCATTCCAAGAGGTTAAAATTTTACCATGTTTCTCCATGTCCTCTTGAGTCTTGGCTTCCCACCAAATGCGTGTTGCACTATCCAATCTTAAATAAGCAAGATGAATCTTAGTTTCATCATCTTGAATTCTTTGTATCCTACAATACACCTCAATCTGACGAATTCAGTTATCTAATTTCAACATTTACCTCTCCATTGTACATTGGTAATTCAAATTTAATATCAAGACTTAACAAAGGAATTTGTGGAGAAATTTTACCATGTCCCCTTGGAGAATTTGGAAGAGGTTGTGAACTGGTAGAAGAAGAGGAATATGGAGGTGAGGGAGGTGGAGTAGCACCATTCTCTCTATTTCCTTTTGGAGTTTTATCACCACTGTCTCCCTTGTTCTTTGAAGGGTTGGAGCCTTCACCTTGCAACCTTGCATTCCTTTCTTCCATCAAGACTTTCATCATTTCTCTCATATCCATGAAAGCCTTTCTGAGATATTCATCTTCTGTAGGAAAATTTTCATGACTCTCTTTATGAGCCATACTTGTTGAATGCCTCCTTGAAGCTTGAGGTGATAGTATAATCTTTCTTCTTGAAGGATGAGAACTTGGCTCTACAAGTTGACCTTCTCCTCTTGTGTGTTTCAACCTTGTGAGCATTAGAAAACAAACACTTGCAAATAATCAAGCCTTCAAAAACCTATGCTTTGATACCAACTTGATCTAAAAATGATAAAGGCTTGTATTCTTGAAATATTTGCAAAGTTTTAGTTAAGTGTGCTTATGAAAAAGGATTGGTTTGCAAACACAAATTTTAGAGAAAATTACATATTCAAGATGCAGATAATAACCAACAAATAATAGTGAATAGTAAACACATAACACAACAAATGATAAAGAACTTCACCCCTCTCTTGGGCTACATCTCCTGGTCCATCTTCCAATGGATATTTGATATTATTTGCTCAAAGTGATAAAATATGTGATTTACAATGCTCAAAATGCCAAATATATGGCTCCAATGGCTTCAGAACGTCCAAAAACCCATAGCTGGGATTTTTTGGCACCTGATTTGGCCAAAAATTGAAGAAGATAGGCTTCCTGGAAGTTTCCCCTTCAAACTTGTTGTCTCTGGTTCACCAAAATGCACCTTTGTGTGTCCAACATAGCGTCTGTGCATTTTTTTGTGCTTAAACCTACCACCATGCACATAATCGCAAAACACACGCAACTGTAGAATGGTTAGGGAACCTAGCCCCCTAACCACAGAGTCGTTGAGCGCATGGGCCATGTGACGACGTCCCCCACACACAAAAGGGATAAGTTCCAAGATTAGATGTGGCCATGACATGTGTCCAGGCGTGTGGGGCTTGAAACCATTTGAAATTCACGCACAAATCATTATGGTTTGGTCACATGGTTAACCGCATATGAATGGGGGTTGGGGCTAAGCCCTAGCTCAGACTGCACCCAAACCATACCACAATTCAAATTGAAATATAAATGAATTCATATACATAATAAGAAACATTATGTGGGTTATTGGTAACCCATACCATGCAAAGGTGCTCGACCATGGGGGGAGGTATGGGGTTCAATCCCCATGGAATCCATATAATTTTGACAACCCTATTTAATATGGTGCCATGTGGCAGCCCATGTCTAGGCCACGTGGCACCATCCAACTTGTCAAAAAATGTGCCACGTGTCGATAAGTGATTTGACCACATGATTACCAACTGTCTGCCAACTCAGCACCTGCCACGTCAGCGTATGACCTTCCCAACTCAGCACCTACCATGTCAGCGTACGTCCCAGCTACGTCATCAACTGTATGGACTGTATAGTCAGCAAATTTTTATCTGTTTGGAAAATTGAACAGAACGTGATATCTCACTCATCCGATGTCTATTTGAACCCGTTCGAATTGTGTTGGGTTCGTCACGACGAGGCCTACACACCCGTTCTATTAGAAGCGATTATGAGAACTTTGAATTTTGAGCAAAATCTGATCCCCTAGATCACCTTTAGATGTGAATGGGTACTTATATTGTTATATGGGACACTATGTACAACAAAGATCGATAAAATGAGTCAGAGAAGGAACCCAAGAAAGAGAAGTTGAGCTTCAATACCATAAACCCTTCACAATATTTACTCAATAAGGAAGAAAAAATGGACAGAGAGTCATATGCAGATGATATCGATGCATTAAAATTGAATCATTGATTGAAACAACTATAAGTTTATCTCATCTTTGACCATATAGATGGAAAACAAAACATATCATTTTCCACACTAAATGTATATGGCCATGCTTTAATTTGGTGGGAAAGTATTATGGAAACACTTAGGTTGGAGTGTGATCCACCAACAACTAGGTGGGAGGACCTCAAAGTCATCATCAAGTGTCAAATCCACCCTAGCATTTATGTATAGGACCAATGGATAGGAATATACCACCAACATTGGAAGAAACAAGGGTAAAGTATATAGGAGTACATTGCCAAGCTAAAAAAGATGGCCATGATGTTGGGTATCTCTCCCAAGAGCCCGAATGTACTCCTCAAGTATCTGGGGGGTATAGATAGACATCTATGAAAGTAAGTGATTATTTTGAAGACAAGGATAATAGACAAGGCATTTGTACATGCAAAATATCTGGAAAACATAGTGAAAAAGAAAGCGCATCCTAGGATTTCCAAGCATAAGGAGCTCTGGGAATCCTCCAAGGAGGGGAAGAACAAATGAAAAGGAGGATGTTTATGAAGATGATAAAAAATTCTCATCATTGCATTAAGGGTCCTAGAAACCATTGCAGCCATTTAAATATTGATGGGAAAACTAAGCAAAAGTGTTGGAAAGTACATCAAGAATTGAATCCTAAGAACTGCAAGAACAGCACAAAGAAAAAGAATCTTCTAGCTACAAATTTGAGAAATAAAGTTAAAAAAGGCTCGAATGTGGATTATAATATTTGATAAACATTAGTGTAGAAGGAGGTGAATTTGAGTGGCCTTCATCACCAGGAAGAGAAGGATATGACCAAACTCTTCAACATCAAGATCCAGGTCAAAAAGACAAAGATAGGTGCCATGTTCGAATCTAGTTCACAAGATAATGTCATAGAAATGAATATAGTCAACAAGCTTAGTTTTAAATTTCACAATCATCTTATCCCATATCCATTGGGATGGGTAAACACAAATGTAGAGATCAAGGTAAAAAAATAGTGTAATATTAAATTTGTTCTTAGTGTTTATTTTATTGATGAAGTGGAATTAGATGTAGTACCCCTTGATCTATGTGGAGTAGTGTTTGGAAGCCCATACAAATATATGATGGATGCAATATTCATCCAAAGAGATAATTGGTACTGACTGATCAATTATGGTAAGTCCTACATCATCAATGTCCATAAAGGCAGGCCAAATATCTCTCTCGTAAGTTCCAACCAAGCCAAGAAGTTGATTAGTTCCAATAAGAAATATGTTTTACATTCTTAATAGAAAATCAGATAGAGCATGAGTCAATAAGAGTAAAGGAATACATGGTGGGGTGCACCAAAGAGTGGAAAAATAAGTTGTGGGAGTTTATACATGCATATAGATGCATTTCCCAAGAGCCTAAAAGCATACCACCCAAGAAGGAAGTGGTGCACAAAATATAGTTATTGCTAGAATCTTGTTTGCCATATATTGGAGAAAGGTGTGAATTGACCAAGTACCTCACCTTGTGGTTTACCTATAATAATTATACAAAATAAGGATAAAAATTTGTACATTTGTATCAACTATAGAGCATTGAACAATATTACACTAAAGAATTGGTATCCTCTACCCAGGATTGATGATCTATTAGGTCAGTTGCAGCATGAAAAATGTTTCACCAAGTTAGATCTCAAATCATGATACCACTAGTTAATTGTCAAGGAAGAAGTGTTGGACATTATGTTCAGTTATTACCATGAGCTTCATTGCATGGGTTAACCCCCTCTCATGAATCCTAACTTTGGTGATTGTGGCAAAGATTAAGACCTATGGGTTTTGGTCTAACAACAATTTTACTCCAATAAATGGTATAAGAACGATAGGTATCAAGATCGAAACTCGCCTGGAATTGGCTAAGGGTAAGATTGTTGGAAATCAGGTTCAACACTTCATGTGAATTTCATGACATGGGTTAACCCCCTCTCGTGGATCATAAATCTAGCTATTGTGATAGAGATTAACACATGCCGGTTTTGGTCTAGCGAAAATTGTAGTCCAACCATAAGACACTTGGAATATTTACTTCAAGACAAGGAAATGTTTTTATGATTGGCTGGTCATTCCATTTCGTTTATTTAATTCACCAACTACATTTATAATACCAATGAATGATGTGTTATGCCCATATTTTGATTCATTTTTTATAGTCTATTTGGATTATATACGAATTTATAGTGCTACATGGGAGGAGCACATCTCACATCTGATGCAGGAATTAAATACTCTGAAGAAGCACTGACTTCTAACTAACCTCAGAAAATGTGATTTTTCTCAATAGTATTTGGTGTATTTTGGGTATGTTATCGGTGGAGGGGAGATCAATATATATCCCACAAATATTGAGGTCATCATTAGTGGTCAGTTCCTACAAATTTCACTGAATTTGGGAAGTTTTTAGGGAATCACAATACTTGCATAAGTTCATACATTCATTTTAAATGGTAGATGAACCATTACACACCATAAAAAGAGTGTTAAGAGCTTCCAGTGGGGGAATAATCAACAAAATGATTTCGGTGATATGGAAATAAATATTGGTGAAGACCGAGTAATTTCATTACCAAACTTGCAAAAACATTTCTAAGTGAAGACAAATGCAAGTGGGTATGCTATGGGAGTGGTTTTGATACAAGGAGGAAGGAATGCATGATATCATTTTGAAATATTTCATGGGGTCATTCTCAACTACCCTACCTATGACAAGAAGATTTATTCCTCAATTCAAGTTTTCAAGAAGTTGAAGCACTATCTAATGTGAAGGAGACCATCATCCACACAGATCCCCTATTGCTATAGCATTATCAAGCCCATATTAATCTATAGAAAATGAGACATTACAAGTGAATGAGGTTTTTACAACAATTTCATCTAGTCATCAAGTATAAGAAAGGAAACACAAAGAGGTTGGAAGGTATTATTTCAATTCCACCCACATCCAATATTGTAGCTTTGATAAATCTAATTCACATGAATCATATTATCGATAATGCATACAAACAATACTACATAGAAGATTAGGAATTCAAGGAGGTGTTTCAATAGCTATACAGACAAATTCCTATAGAATAAGGTGATGGAAAGGTCGACTATTATTTCCATAATGGGTTACTATACAAGCTCAACAAGCTCTATGTCCCTAAAGATGAAAAACTACATATTATTAAAGAGGTTCACACCTCCAAGTTTGCAAGACATTTTACTTTTGGGAAGATAGTTACCAACTTACATAGGTATGTGTATTGGCCCATATTTCAAGACGATGTAGTAGGACATATTATAGCATGTACACTTTGTTGTACCAACAAGCCCAGTAATAAGAAGCAAGATCCATATCATCTCTTACCTATAGCTAGTCGACCTTGGGAAATAATTTCCATGGATATTGTGGGAGGAGGGACATTACTATTGTTTTTTTTGTCGTTGACATGTTCAACAATATTTGCATTCTCATGTCTTGTCAAAATACCATCAAAGGACAAGAAGCAAAAAACATATTTTTTGAGGAGGTATAGGTGAACTTTGGGATACCAAGGAGAATCATCTAAAATAAGGATACAACATTTCATAGTTCCTTTTAGACTATGCTTTGGGAGAATATGGACACTTATTTGAAGATATCTACAACATTTGATTGATAGAGAGATGGTTAGACATAAGTAGTCAACAAGACTTTGGTACAAGTTTTGAGGGGTTACAATCATAAGCATTTGAGGTCTTGGGATCAAAATATTATCTAGATACAACAATATTATAACATATTGGTCCACACTTTTGTTGGTAAGTCACCTTTTGAAACTCACTTTTGATTTTTTTCACCTTGACTCTTGGATGTTGCATATGTACATCAAGGAGGAGTGTGGGAATAAATCACAAAAAAAGCTTTGAAGGGTGGAGAAATTTGTTGATTATAAAGATGCATTTTCAAGTACACGAAACACTAAATAAACCACACAAAAAGTATAAGGAAAGGCATGATCAACACAGAAACAAGAAGACATTCAAAGTAGGATACAAGTTTTGGTTACATCTAAACAAGGAAAGACTACAACATCCTCATAAGAAGATAAAATCTCTGCAGTATGACCCTTTCGATATATTGGATAAGGTAGGAGATAATTCCTCTAGACTCATTCTAACCCCATACATGCACATTTAATCCGTATTTAATGTGGATAATATCAAACTCTACGAGACTTCCATGTTGGACCATGAGGAGGAGCATGTTCTACGTTTCATAGAGGACTTAGCACCAAATGATCAAGAAGATTTGGTAGAGCCCATAATTTTGAAAAATTGGTCGAGAAATACAAGATAGGGCTAGCAGAACCTTTGGAAGATTGGTTTGAAAGGACAACCTCTAGGAAAAGCAAGGTGGTACTCCAGGGACAAAATAGAGGAAAAAGTTTCTCACCCCATTTAGTAAAGATTTTGGGGACAAAAATCCTCCCTAAATGGCGAGGTATGATATAGATTGTATTATTATATTATTTTTCATCTACCTTGATGATTTAGAGTGCAAAACATTGGAGGAATATACTTTTGAGGTCATTTTGTTTGTAGGTCCTAGTTTTGAAAAATTAGGTTTTGAAACCTTTTGAGGCCATTTTGAGGAATCAAATGGAATTTTTTTGGGTTAAAGTGTCTATAACTTTCATTCACACACTTCATAATCTATACACTCCAATTCCTTTCCAACTATGCAAACCATGACTCAATCTAAGCTCGTATGCAAAATTTATGCCTCCAACAAGTTTACCTAGCTTGTTGACCACCATGGTACAAGTGGATGCCACATCAGCCCCCATTACTCACATGTATGGGGCTATCCACATCTGGAAATTTAATAATATCCTTTAAGGTGAAAAATGTTATCACAATTGAGGGTTGAGGAAGTCAAAACCCTACCCCTAGATGGCTATTGGTCTATGTTAAATAGATAACTATTAGGAAGAGAAGGGGTTTCGTTCTTTAGCACTATATTTTCTCCATAGTTGAGTAGGGAATATATGAGTGTTTTTTTGAGAGTATAACAGAGGAGGATAGATTATGTAGCAGCCATGCAAGCCATAGTGTCAAAGGAAACTCCATGAAATGTGTCTCTTTATCTGTACTTGCATTTGAAGAAAAGAGAGAAAAGCAACCTCACCTTCTAGCTAGGTTTTCTAGTGTATTGGTTTTCTCAAGTTACATCTTGTTTTTATTTGTGGATGGTCTGTGAGTATTTGTTTATGTTATCTATTTTTTGCATTTCATTGATTTCATACATTTTGAGTAGAACACCAATAATTAAAGAACCTTAGATCGAAAGAAAATTAACCTTCACAATAAATCTTTCAATATTTTTTTAGATATGTTGCGATGAACTATTCAGTGAAATATCCACGATAGTTTAAAGATAATTTATTGTTCTATCTTACACAAAGATGAAACACAAGTGTTCTTTAGAGTTTTAAATTCCACTGGAAAATTTCGACAATAATAAAATACTCATGAATCGTATATATTTCTAAAATTATATTTGTTCACACATTCTATTAAATTTCTAGAAAACCTATGAATCCTCTATGTTATGAATTTATATTAGTTCGCATGTGTTGTTTCAGATCTTAAAGTCCATCAATAAGTTGTGGTTATTGGAAATAATAGATGGCTTACTAATTTCAAGTGGAGAGAATAGGATGAGATATGAGTTGTGAAGATGTGTTTCCATTCCTTTTATGAAATAAGTTGTTACTAATTGTAGTGGGTAACCATATGGTGTAGAAAATTTTCTTAACTTAAGAAGAATTGAATAAATTTATTTAGATGAACGTGTTTGATCACAGTAGCAAGAATAATATTGGTGAATCATATTTTAATAGGAACAATGGGTGTATTTTCATTAAATTAGATAAATTACATATCTTAGGGATGGTGGATCAATCATGTTCTTCAATAGCCAAATATTCTATGTTTCTATTCCTCGAGGAATTTTCTTGTGTTCAATAATTCTTTATGACTGCAACAACTATATTTCTTATTACAAACATTAATTCACTATATTTTGCATTTGAACTTAATTCATATTTCTATTATGATGAGAATTCAAATTGTGAACTACTAGGGATTTAATTCATATTACCAGCTCTGCGATATATTCGTAAACTTCAGAGACCTTGATCTAAAATCTTCATATGTGACACTACTTCACTGTTAAACATAAACATAATTTATGGGCAGTGTTTGTATAGTCGCGTAGATTTATCTCATCTTTTTCCTCTTAAGGCTCTATTTGAGATGTATATTCATTTTAGATAATCTTGAAAATTATTTTTCTATTTCAAATGTATATTCATTTTAGATAATTTTGAAAATTATTTTTGTGTCAGAGATTTAAGAAAAAAGTATATAATATGAGATCAAATTTAAATGTAGAGTGGATTTAAGCCATTCCAAAGGTAGATAACATGAAACTAAATCTAAAAGTAAATAATATGAAATTGTTAAATTTCAATTTTATTAATAAATAATATGAAATTGTTAATTTTTAAGTATCTTTACTTTTAAGTGTATATTTGAAATGCATATTTAAAATAATTTTGAAAATAATTTTGCATATTAGATTTTTGCAAATTTAAATCTAAAGGTAAATAATATGAGATTGTTAATTTTCAATTCTTTATATTTAGTATTTTAAATTTAATTGAATAAATTTTATATATTGCAATAGTTGGATAATATAAATGAATAAAATCTTTGGATTTTTATATTTTTTCTAAATAAAATATTTATATTACCTCCAAAATATGGAAACCATACATATGTTTGAGGATTAGACATCTAGTCTGTCAAAATTGAAAACTAGGTATGGAGTAAATATATTCAAAACTATTCTAGTTTCAGAAAATGAATTGTATAAAGGACAATAAGTATTACAAAAATGGCCTAAAATCCTATGGAAATTATTGTATATAATAACATAAAAAAAGTGAAGACTTAAAACAAGAATATCTTCATATATTGGAAGCGTTATTGCTCCCATCGCTAGGGGGAGGCTAATTCCAAGTTGGACTGACAATGAAGGTTTGAAAACAAGTGGGGAAGTGTCGACTGATAGAATCATCTGAAAGAGATTCAAAGAGTGTATTGAACCTGTTATTGCATACTTCCTATCGAAAAAGTTGATCATCAATAACTTGACGCAGATAAAAAATTAACTGTATTTTCTCTGTTGAGAACCTAGGAGGGGGAACCTCCTCAAAATGTGTAGGCTCTTCTTGGGAAATCATGATATCGTTAAATGCAGCAGAGGAAGTTATGTCTTCAAATCCAATTAGAGCCACCTCCTCTACAACAACACAACTATAGTGTTTTTCCAATAAATGGGTTGGAGGATTATTTCCATTCGTAGAATCTATGATGTGAAAGCATAGAGTGTCCACAAGAGGCACCAAAGAAGGCCCAAAAACAACTTGGGGCGGAGATGAGGGAAAATTATCCTCAACCAAAATAAGAACACAAACTTCTTCTTCTCGAAGAAGTGTCGATGGAGGTAATTCGTCACAGGGTGGAGCAAGAGGAGAAGATACACCAGGGTATAGTTGGTCATTCAGAAAGGGACAAGAAGGATGATGTCGATTCACCAATTAATGGTAGTAATCCAGACCACATTTGGGCTTACCCATCTCCCTAGGAATGGCTTTGAAAAGGAATCCATAGAGCCAAAAGGAGGGGAGAGGCTGAACCAGGGGAAAATAACATGTTACCATGGGATGAGTAATACCAATGAATAGGGAAAGGAGAGGAAATAATGAATAAATCATAGACCAGAGTGAGGAGATAATATATGTTTGAGACAATGAAGTGGAAATTAAACCTGAGTGGATAGAAATCCTCTCCAAGACACCCTAAAGGATGAACTTTGTCACCAGCATGAACCAGAACATTAAGTTTCCCATGCAGTCGATACTTGCGCTAAATTTATCTGCATTAATGTTGCACATCGGTACAAGGAGTAAGAGGAAGGAGGAGAAGGTACAAATCATGATCATTGATTGCATGGTGAACAACTGGCACCCCATCTAGGAAAAATATTTGGAAAAATCAAATATTAATAAATATAGTAGTTGTGATTTTAGTAAACAATTATATTATGACTTTGTCTTCTAATATTTGAATAATAAAAATTTTAAAAATAACATTAATGTTTTGTCAATGAGAAATTGGAATTACCTTCTTAAATCCTGAAGATTACATGCATATTATTTTGAGGCTTGGATTGCCAAAACTAGAAACCAATAGAAGCCCAATCAAAATGAAAAAAGAAAGCATTTGTGAGGGATCCCCATAAAAGTTGCATATTCTCTATGATTGTTTTAAACTGATAATGACCTCATAATGAAATTGTAAAAACCATATCCAAAAAGGAATATAAAACTGAGACAGTTGAACATATTACGAGCCTTTGAGAGAGCATGGATGAATGGATAGGTAGAACATGTGTCACGCTGGTAGAAAAATAGCTTTGTATTGTTACAAACTGAAATTCCACACTCAATTACCTCACCTTAAGTGTCTCAAGTGTCATGAAAGTGTCACATACACTAAGACCATGAAATAACTTTTTTCATGATCCCTATTCAATCTGGAGGAGAAATATATTATATGCAGGTCAAAATACTATGTGCACATGAATTAATTATTAATCCTTGGTTTAGTTTGAATCTTGTGGAGTTTATGGTTATCTAACTGATTGAAAAGGTATACAAAGGTTTGCTGATCTTAGAAATTGGTATTAATTCTAAGGGATTTCCCTAGTCTCCCAAAGGTGTTAGAAATGTGTCCTTCCACGTCATCATCTCCTATTGAACATGATAATTACACCCCATCAACTAGTGACGTTAAGGTTGGTGAGAATAATAAAACCATCAAATTTCCTTGCATGTTATGTGAAGGTGATAATTAATCCCACCTTTTCTGTTGTATGGACAAGGATTATTATATTTTGGAAAATATTTAACTTCTAACTCATTATCATAATATCTCTCCCAAACCTTCATTAGTTGAAGGAATGGTCAATCCAGTTCCATCCCTGGTCAGTCCAATTGATGAGGTGGTCAATCTGGTTTCATCCTTGATTTAACCACTAACTCAATTAGTTGATCCAGCTATGTCATCGATCATCCACACTCTTCATCTGAAGAGTGCCAAAGTGGTGTACCTAGTTCCATCATTGTTCGATCCTAGTCCTCCCTTGAAGAGTGCGAAAGTGTTCGATCTGGTTCTGTTATTGATTGATCCCACTCCTCCCTTGAAGAGTGCAACCAAAGTGATCAATTCGGTTATGTCATTGGTCAATATCACTCCTTATTCAAAGAGTGAGGATGTTGATCAGTTATACCTCGTTAATACTGATTCACCTGGAAAAGGGGGAACTCTGTATGTCCCAATGACACCCCCTTAGCAATCTACTGATTTATATTAATTGGAATCATTTGACAGAACGTCGTATTCCTTCTTACATGACTTTCCAAACCACCATGCGGGTTTGTAATAGGAATATTTCTAACATTATAATAGATGAAGGTTCTTCTTTTGGCATCTTATCTGTGAATTCTTGGCAATCTTTTTGTTCCACGCAGCTTGTGTCTGTGACTCAGAATTTGTTGACATTTGACAGAAGAGTTAGTCAACCTTTAGGGGTCCTTCGTCAATTTTCGATTACTTTGGGAGGAAAATTAGTCTACATTGATGTGATGGCAGTTCAAGACCCCTTGGAATTTAACCTACTCCTCGGGCGAAACTATTTCTATGTTATTGTAGGGGGGCGAATAATTTTATGCCTAATCATTACATGAATTGTAACAGAATTAAATTTCAGAAATTTTGCTAATTTCTTTTAATTGAGAAAAACAATAAAAATTCATATATTCCTTATTTTGAGCACATACACATGTAATTTAACAACGAATATTAAAATCTTATAGAAAATAAAACAAGTACACAATTTAAATTACCTGGGTCTGATGTTAATTCGCCTTGTTGCCTTGCGCTTGCCTTCTTGACCGCTGTTGCACTGTGTAGACACTACCCAAAACCTAGTTCCACCCTACCAACTAGGTAACTTCCTAGCTCCATGATATCATACGGATATCTTAGCCCCCGTGCCCAAAACCTCCAGCAACCCCGGTGCCTGACTGATACAATCCCACTCCAAAATTCCACTTCTCTCTGCAAATCCCAGAGCTCCCAAAATCCATCCCCAATCTCCCGTAGAATCCCCTTCTCGTAAACCTCCTTCCCCTCCATATCCCTCCTTCACCGACTTCCCCCTCATTTATTTCCTACCTAACCCATTTATTACCTTCTTATCCTTTCGTCATTAATGCCCCTTATCCCCTTTATTATTATTTTATCCTCTTGTAGTTAATATGTTATCCTTTTTCGGGTACGTAACTTAATTTAATAATATAATTTATTATCCTCTTTTTATTTCTTTACCTTATTAATTAATGAGTTAATTAATACTTAAATTAATCATTGACAATCATGAATAACTAATTAATAATAATTAATTAGTTAATGTTATTTTAAGAAATAATTATTGTTTAGCTAATCTTTTAGGAAAGTTAGATTATTAAATTAATTATAATTAATAATCCTATACATCTATTTAAGCAGGGTCGTTATATACACCCACCCTTCAGGAAACTTCATCTCGAAGTTAAGGTATCTTATGGTACAAAGGACAAGAAACATGGTTCACACATTCATAACAAGTAACTGGCATTATTAGTAAGTAAGTCAAGAAAACTCATACATACTAGTGTATATGTACGAGAAATGCATGTGTAGCTAATACATGCAAATCTCGTGCATGTACTAATAATCAAAACTATCATCCTTTAGTAATTTATGTATGCATCCAATCCAGTCAGCAAGACTAGTTATTTATAAAAGACAACAAATCAATTAATTGTTTGAGAAATTCTTTAATTACAATTATCCGGTTCAACAATTTTATTTTAGACAACTGTGGTTTAGTTACGAAGTTATGAACATTCATATATACACATCTTCTCTCTTTTTTTTTTTTTGAAGGGAAAACATTAAATTCCACCACAAGACAGATCTCCATACCGTCTCAACTATTACTACTCATCCTTCCTCCCTAACCTACTTCCATATCCATTCATATCCTTCCTTTGCTAGACTATCTTGGAGCATCAACTATATTGACCTAACTCCAAATAGAACACGTAAGAGGAAGTGTCGCTATCTCGACCAAGCTTCCCTAGAAGGCATCTAACAGTCATCATCACATGTCTTAGGGAGCGTGAACTAACACCGTCCTCCCATGACTTCAGGTTTCGGAGGATACACGATGAGAAATGCCTCCACCCCTCCTAACAGGACTAGGGTCCACACTCTACAATGGAATATATAGTGGCACCGTGTTGCTAGAGGTTGTGTCATCATTTATTCGGTTTTGGGCAGTGTCATCACATGAAATCATGCACTGATCCACATATCATAGCATTGCATCCAAACCAATATAAATTTCACATACAATATTCATACCATAATGTTTCTCGGTTAGTGGTCCTGATATCCACTTTCATCATCATTATCCCTTGGCTATTTCATAGCCCATAACCTGCAGATTAGTCTGTAACACAAACTCATGCATTTCTATGCATTATCATCATGTAATTGCATACTAACATCATTTCAATTTTCTATCCCTGTACCGATAAATTAACATCAAAGTTTTCCACTTAGAAATAGATCTCATAATATCCCATAATTCAATTTTTGACACCCATTCATAAGATTATCATTTACCCAAATAGATTGCATCATATCCAACATCATTCTAATAGTATTTTAAACATTCATAAAATTCTTCATTCTCACATTGTGTCGTATCATATACATCATCATCAATAATATTTAAACATTCATAAAATTTACATGCACGTAGTAGATCACATCATATACATCATCATCAAATAACATTTAAACATTGATAAAAGTTCATAAATTTTAAAGTTTAAGTGTATCACTTAATAGTCTCATTGTGACTTAGAAAATAAATTATATAGGCCTCAGGTAATCCTAGTTATCTAAGTCAAAAGGTGGTGTTACATACACCCCACCTTCGAGAAACATGTTCTCGAGGTGGTCAAAATAGTGAGGGATCGTCTCACCGTAGTGTCTTAGCATCTTCCCAAGTAGCAGATCCTAGACTATACTTGTCCCACTGGACCTTAACTTGGTCTACTAGATGGTTCCTGAGTTGTCGGACTCTACGGTCCAATATGTGTAATGGTTCTATCGTGAGGGTTCCCACGTACGATACCTACAATTCCTTCCAATTTAGTTTATGTGATTCATCGACAACATAATGACGTAAAACAGATACATGAAATACATTATGAGTTTTATGCAAGTGGGGTGGCAGTACGAGATGATAGGCAAAGGGTCCAATTTTCTCTTGGATCCTGAATGGTCCTATAAACCAAGGTGACAACTTTGTCCCCTTCCTGAACCATATGGTACTCTTATTAGGCCTAATACGAATGAAAACTTGGTTTCCCACTTCATAACTTCGGTCGGTCCTGTGTGCATCCGCATAACTTTTCTGCCTATCCTGTTCTTCCTTTAGTCTCTGCCTAATCTGAATCACCTGTTCCTCCATTTCTTGAATCAATTCTGACCCAACTGTTACTCGGTCTTCTAGTCTATCCCAACTCAATGGTGTTCTACATGGCCTCCCATACAAAGATTCATAGGGTGGCATTCTGATGGAGCTATGATAACTGTTATTGTAGGCAAACTCTACCAAACATAGGTACTTCTCCCATTGGGTTTGATTATCCATTACATACATCCTAAGAATGTCTTCCATGACTTTATTTACTCTCTCCGTTTTCCCATCTGTTTCAGGATGATAAGTTGTGCTTAAGTTCAACTGAGTCCCCAATGCTGACTGTAAACTTGTCCAAAACCTAGAAGTGAATCTAGAGTCCCTATATCAAATGATCTTCTTAGGTATCCCATGCAAACGGATAACCTCACTTACAAACACACGTGCCACATTAGTGACATCGTAAGTGTCTCTAACCGGAATAAAATGATCACTCTTAATTAACTTATCCACTATCAAAAGAATGACATTGTGTCTATGACATGTGAGCGGAAACCCCACAACAAAATCCATAGAGATGACTTCCCATTTGGACATAGGAACATCATGTGGTTGTAGGAGGCCTGCCGAGTGACGGTGGTCGACTTTCACTTGTTGACACTCTAGGCATTTGGCGATGAAATGGACTACATCGCACTTCATGCCTACCCAAAAGAAGAGCTTCCTCATATATGCATACATCTTCTTCACACTCAGATGCACAGAATAAAGTGCTCTATGGGATTCCTTCATTATATGATTCAAATATCCCCATTCTCTAGAATGTACATCCTTCCTCGATATCTTAACAGTCCATCTATTTCCAGACTATATCCTTCATACTTTGGATCTAACTGCCTCTCACTCTGGAGGTTTGATGTAACCTTTAAATACCAATTGTCTCCTGGGAGTTGTGTCAACACGTGTTCCCTCAGATTGACCTTTAAGGTTACCAAGGAGAAGATAAGTGGTCTCCTACTCAAGGCATTTGCGACCACATTTTCCTTTCTCTTGATGTACGAAATACCAAAATCGTACGCACTCATAAACTCACTCCATCGCCTTTGCATGGAATTCAGATCTCTTTGAGTGAAGAGATGTTTTAAACTTTGATGGTCTGTTTTGAGCTCAAAGTTCCGCCCAACAAGACAATGCCTCCAAAGTTTTAGAGCTAGCATTATAGTTGTTAACTCTAAATCATGAGTCGCGTATAGATCCTCATGTTTCTTCAACTTCCTTGATGCATAAGCTATCACTCCTCCATCCTGCATTAGCACGGCCCCCAACCCTTTCTTTGCGGCATCCTTGCAGACCGTGAAGTCCATTTCCATATCCGACACTCGTAGAATTGGCACACTAGTTAGTAACCTCTTAAGCTCAATGAGTGCACTATCACATTCTTTTGTCCATTCATACCTGGCCCCCTTGCATTGCAAAGTGGTGATGGGTTTTTCTATTTTTGAGAATCCTTCCACAAATCTCTGGTAATAACCTACTAGCCCAATGAAGCTTCTCACCTCATGGTCATTTTTCGGCACTGGCCATTCCATAATGGCCTTTATCTTTTCTGGGTCCACAGAGATTCCTTCGCCGGAAATGATATGTCCTAAATAGTGGATCTCTATCTAGAAGAAGGAACACTTCAACAATTTCCCATGCAATTTGTTCTCTCTAAGGCAGGACAACACTATTCGCAAGTGTTCATCATGTTCTCTTTCATTATTGTAATAGATGAGGATGTCATCTAGAAAGACTTGTACAAAATGGTCTAAGTACTTCTGAAATACGTCGTTCATGAGGCTCATGAATACTGCTAGTGCATTGGTCAATCCGAAAGGTACTACTACAAACTCATAATGTCCAAACCGAGTTCGAAAGGCAGTTTTTGGGATATCACCTTCCTTAATCCTTAACTGATGATACCCTGATCGCAAATCAATATTTGAGAATATCGTTGTTCCTTTCATTTTATCAAAGAGGTCATCTATCCGCGGTATTGGGTACCTATTTTTCACTGTAGCATGGTTCAAGTCCCTGTAGTCTACACATAGTCGTAAGGATTTGTCCTTATTCTTTAAAAAAATTATCAGTGCACCCAAGGGTGAGACACTGGGCCTTATTAGCCCTAAGTCCAGTAACTCTTTCAATTGCATTTGCAACTCACAAAGTTATGGTGCTGTCATCCGATACAGAGTTTTGGAAATTGTTTCTACACCAGGTTTTAGCTCAATGGTAAAATCAATCTCCCTCTCAGGAGGTAACCCTGGTAACTTGTTCAGAAAAACATCCTGAAATTCTGAAAATACTGGGTACTGATCCAATGAGGGTCCCATCCTTTCATTCACTGCTTCCACTACATAAAGTCGACACCCTTGCCTCAAGCATCACTTAACCTTCATAGTTGATATAAAGCGTAACGACACTTTTCTTTATACACCCTGGATCTCTACTGGTCTTCCTTCATCATTGACACAAAGCACCCTCTCTGCGAAACAATCTACCAAAGCTCGATGAGATGCTAACCAATCCATTCCAATGATTAGGTCATATGCCTCGAGACAGTGACGTATACCTTCAACCTGGTAGTACACACTCCCAGGTCTACTATACAATTATCAACACTAGGTCCTACTGCTTGCTTTTCCCTCGAAGCCATCTCCACTTGTTTAAAGTCATCGTCCTCGTAGGCTGCCAACCCACTCTTTTCTAATGCAGATGGTGAAATGAAACTATCTGTCGCACCAGAATCAAACAAAATCTTAACATTGATATGATTTAGCGTACCTGATGACTCCACCACCGTGGATTGATGTTCGTCCTGACAATTATTAACCGCTACGTAAATTTGTTGGCTGCTACTTGCTCTCCCCATCGATGCATTTTCTTCTCTATGCACAATTCCTGATTATAACTCTGGGTAGTCACGCTGGTAATGGGGTCCTCCACACCCCCAACAGGTAACACGAGATTGAACCTGTGCACTGTTATGTGACTGTCTTTGAAATGAGTTCCTTCCCCTGGAACCCCTACCCCTACTCGTTGTTTCCTGAGATGGTCATGGTCCTGTCTGCACTGTTGGCGATGAACAAGATGTTGCACTCACTGCCATTGAAATACCTACATCTACTGTCCTTCGTGTGACTCTGTTTCCATATGGCGGTGGCTATGAGACCCCTCCCCTAGGAAATGTCCTCGGGGCCTTCCCTACGAATCCCGGGCGATGCAGAAATATCGATCTTGTACCCCCGGTCAAGTTCATATGTTCTTCCGCATAACACACATTTTCCACCCCCTCCACTACTGAAGACGGTTTCCACATCCACACCATAGCTCTTATCTTAGGGTTCAATCCATAGATGAAGCACTCTACCTGTCATTGGTCATTATCCATATACGACACATATTTGACTAGTTCCATAAATCTGATCTCATATTCTTCTACAGTTCTCTTTCCCTGTACTAAGGCATGAAATGCCCCTATTTGTTGTTCCTCGTAGTATGCTGGTAGATATTTCCTTTGGAACCTCTCCTCGAAAAGTTCCCAAGATATTGTGTCCGGGGTAAGGTGCAGTTGTCTTTCCAGGTTTCCCCACTAGTTCAAGGCACTGTCTCTTAACTGAAAAATGGCGATCTTTGCCTTTGAGTTGGACGCATATTCCCTTAAGGCAAAACAACTTGTCGTGCCTTCCAACCATTCTTCCGCGCGTTCACTGGTGTGACCCCCGACAAACTCCCGAAGTTTGATCTTCTGTAATTCTCATGTGATGTCTTCAGGTGGAGGTCCTCCCCCTGAATCCCTTGACGCTTCTAGATTACCTGTTCTAGGTAGTGGGGGTTCCACTTTAGTTCCTGCCAATTGTCGCCCCTTTAAAGTCTCGTTAATGGCTTCCAACGAGCGTAGAATGAGGGCTAGTTCGGGTGATGGTGGTGGTGGCGCTGGCGGTGTTGGCGGTGCTTGCGATCTTGTATTCTTTGACCTGCATCAACCAAAGTTGTCAGGGTGAGTTTGAGGATGTTTCAAATTAGTGCTACTCAAACTAGAAACAGGGTTAGGCATAAGTTTTCTTTACTTGTCTGTAAACAGACATTACTCCTTTAGGGGATTGGCTAGGTTAGGGTTAGGATTAAGCGTCTAAGCTTGATTTCTTCACCCCTACAAAAAGAACTATTGGTTCCCTTTCCCTGTAGCTACGCTAGCCTTGCGCCATACTTTCCATTTCCTATGCTTACTCTCCTAGTGCATATGTCGCCTCCTTTCCGCTTGTCCTAGTCTAAGCCCTTTAAAATTTTTGCATACAACTTGATTAAAGTGACTTCCGACCTTATGTTTATTAATTTACGTCGATATGCATACACCTATTGACAATGGGCACAATTAATGATCTTTTAATCTTATTTAACCTTAAACCCTGATCTGATGCCTATGCATTGAATATGCTAGCATATTCTTAGTCATCCTCCAAAATCAATGGGTCAGATTTATTGTTCATAACTTTCTTGCATTTATCAAGGTATCCATTAGCATGTTTACTTTTTTTTTTAACATTTACCTAATCACATTAAAAAAAATGTTGTAAGGTTATATAATTAACACATTTAATGATTAAATAGGATTAAACCATGGCATCTAAATACTTATCCACAACTGCCATCCACATTTTGGCGTTCACCAGTGCTATGTACCTTTCAGCGTTAGTGTTCTTCTTAAGACGCTTTGCTTGGTGGGTGGTCTTGGGTATGTAAATTAAAGTATTTATATGTGAAATTATTTGTAAAAGTCACATCGTCTGGTGCATTGGCAAGGTGGACTTTGTAAAGACTTGACTGGTTGGGAGGTCCGAGGTTCGATCCTCGCGCACCCCATAAATATTTCTTAGCCCTATATTATTAAATTATTTAAATAAAAACTTATAATTATATATATATATATATATATATATATATATATATATTAATAATTTAAATTTACACTAGCGTATTAATACCTTTAAATAAATTATAAAACTAAAATTTAATCAAAATAAAAAAATGAAAATTTAATTATTCAAAAGGGCGTATTAATATTTTTAAATAAATTATTAAACTAAACATGAATATATATAAGAAAAATCCTTGGCATTCACTGGTAGCCTTTAAGGTCGGGCTTCTGGCATGAGGCCCACGTGTCCGGCCTCTGACTCTCAATACCAAAACCTAAGCTCACCTCTTTCCTCAGCTCGGTGTTCTACTTCTTTTGGCGTTCTACTTCATTGCCTTCTTTGTTTTCTTAATCTGCCAGGGCTGCTATTCATGAGCTGAAATCACAAGGGTTTAGAAAGTAGGCCATGGTTGCGGCGATCCTCACGCTTCTGGTAGATGTTTTGGCCGCCAAACATGGCGAAACCAGGACTGCTTTAGCAGGCTAATGATATTCGATCAAGTGTGTTTGTCATTTCTACGTATCGTGTAAACCAGCGAGAGATAATAAATGTTGTCATGAGTGGAAGAGATGTTGTTCAAGCTGATTATTTGGATTCTAAAAAGAGTGATTCCAACCTTAAGAGTGTCTAAGTCCCCAAAGTTTTTCTTCAGAGAGAGGGATTCGGGGATTGCATAAGGCCAAAATTCCAAAAAGTAGGTTAAAAGCAGAGGATCTCGATTTAAATTTGATTTAAAAGTCGATTCTTGTTTGAATTCAAAGCTCTTTCATGGATCTATGATTTAGAGGTTAGCACAAAAATTTCTTCCCCTTTCTTCAAATTTTCACAGGCAATGCTTGATTCTATGATGTTAATTTCCTTTCTGCAATTTTTGGGTTCTTGGATAAGTAAAGTAGTAAGATCATTGGAGATATAGGGTAATGCGGCGGTGCATCGTAATATCTGACTTCACAGAAGCAAAATATTTATTTAGTATGATATGTTACCATTTGGGGTTTAAGTATATTAAAGGAATAGGAAATCAGCTTGGTTATGCCAATATGAATGTCAACAATTCGCATCAGGCATATCAAGTTCAAGTAAATATCTATCAATGGTTAGTAATTCGGTTGGGCTGTGGTCTAGAAGTGTATTGGTGGGAGTTTATCACAGGCGCCCAGGTTCGATTCTTAGTGTACCCAGTAATGGCTCTACCTGAAATTCCCCAAAGTTACACATCCCAGGAATTTCGATCCCACTCTAGTGAAGAATTAGGTGGCTTCTGTTAAAAAAAAATAGGACATGATTTGGGATTTAGTTTAAGTTATATCAACAGTAAGCCAGATGCAATACATTTCTCGGCTAATAGGGACAATTAAGCTAGAGATGAGGTGTAGAAAACAACCGTAGAGAGACTTTCATGTTCCTTAGTGTTAGAACTTAGGTTTAGGTTATCAAGTTTTTAGATCTGGCCTACAATTATTGATGTGAGTTTTGTGTGATCATCGAACTAGACTAGTAATGCAGTTAAAGCAATCTGAGGGAGTTTTGTAGTTCTAACTATCTTGGTATGCTCGCTATATAACTTAGGTGGGTTCTTTCTTTGATCTATAACATATGCATGGATAATTTATTTTGAACGTTCCCTCAAGCAGACTAGTGGATACAATCATATCAATTTGAGTAAATTCTAGTTATAGAATTATGAAAGTTTTATAGAATCCCTTTCTTTTCAAAGAGTGATAGATCTAAGATATTTCTCTTTAAAGTGAAACTTATTAATTCAATTGTTTTGGGTTGTGTCATTTACACGTAGTTTTCATTCTTTTGGAGCTTTCTAGTTTGAGGGTACGGTCATATGTCAGATCCAGTTGATAATCCACTAAAGTTTTTGTTTTCCTCTTACTATTTAATTTCAATTTTCAACAGTGTAAAATTTGGTTTCAATGTTAACCAAGTTTGAAACCAAGAGCAATAGGGTAAAGTGTCTCATCTTTCATCCAAAGAGGCCATGGATCCTGACAAGTCTTCACAGTGGAGTTATTCAGTTATGGGACTACCGGATGGGAACTCTGATAGACAAATTTGATGAACATGATGGGCTTGTTCTGTAACAACCCTAGTTGCTTGTTTTACTTTGGTAAATTTGTTTTGCATTTATTTCTATTTATTTATTTATTTAAATTTTTGTCTTTTGTTTGCAGGTTAAGCGTGGATGGAGTTAGCGGTTGGAGTTTTGTCCCTTAGGCCCAGATTTCAAACAAAGGCTCTGATACCAAATGTAGGGGGGCGAATAATTTTCTGCCTAATCATTACATGAATTGTAACAGAATTAAATTTCAGAAATTTCACCAATTTCTTTTAATTGAGAAAAACAGTAAAAATTCATATATTCCTTATTTTGAGCACATACGCATGTAATTTAACAACGAATATTAAAATCTTATAGCAATTAAAACAAGTACACAATTTAAATTACCTGGGTCTGATGCTAATTTGCCTTGTTGCCTTGCGCTTTCCTTCTTGACCACTGCTGCACTATGTATACACTACCCAAAACCTAGTTCCACCCTGCCAACTAGGTAACTTCCTAGCTCCATGATATCATATGGATATCCTGGCCCCTATGCCCAAAACCTCCAACAACCCCGTTGCCTGACTGATACAATCCCACTCCAAAATTCCACTTCTCTCTGCAAATCCCAGAGCACCCAAAATCCATCCCCAATCTCCCGTAGAATCTCCTTCTCGTAAACCTCCTTCCCCTCCATATCCCTCCTTCACCAACTTCCCCCTCATTTATTTCCTACCTAACCCATTTATTACCTTCTTATCCTTTCGTCATTAATGCCCCTTATCCCCTTTATTATTATTTTATCCTCTTGTAGTTAATATGTTATCCCTTTTTGGGTACGTAACTTAATTTAATAATATAATTTATTATCCTCTTTTTATTTCTTTGCCTTATTAATTAATGAGTTAATTAATACTTAAATTAATCATTGACAATCATGAATAACTAATTAATAATAATTTATTAGTTAATGTTATTTTAAGAAATAATTATTGTTTAGCTAATCTTTTAGGACAGTTAGATTATTAAATTAATTATAATTAATAATCCTATACGTCTATTTAAGCAGGGTCGTTACAGTTATGATATCTTTTGTGTCCACTCTCTTTCGAGTGATATGTTTACTTCACAATGGAAACATGGTAGCGATCGACCAAATTTCATTCATTGACACTCATCTGATGGTCAAACATCCACCTTCCCTAAATAATCCATACATTCCAATGATGTTCACCCCATCGTAGGTCATTTATGTAATGACCTATCCCATTTGTTCAACCCCACACAAGAGGGAATATCTCCCTTCTCTTGACTTAGATACGGTAGTTGACATCATCTTCTCTTCGATAGGGCTATTAGAGCCAAATATCCCTACCCTTATCGAGGTCGTCGACATCTATTCCTTTCAGAGTGTTTCTCTTTCATTTAATGAAGATCTCTTAGAAGCCATGACTGACATTTGTCCCTTGACATGTATTCCTTCTAGAGAATTGTCCTCTTAGAAGCCATGATCAAACAAAAGTCTTTAGCATAGTTTTTCTTCTCTGTGGAAAGCTTGTTAAAAAATTAAACAGAAGCTAGGAAGATAGTTTTCTTCTCTATGGAAAGCTCATTAAAAAATGAAATAGAGATCTCGAGCATAGCTCGTTTCATGTGTCAAGCTCATTAGAAAATGAAAAAGTAACCTCTCCTATCAAGTCAAGTATTTTCAGTAGATCTCATAGATATCGAGTAGAGTCTTTAGATAGATATCATAAATGTTGAGTTGAGTATTTCTTTAGGCCTCGTATTTGAACCTTCCTTTCATCTTGGTTTGTTATTTGACCTTTTTCCTCATCTGATACAGAAATCAATAAGCATCGATGAATGAAACAAAGATTTGTGGGCATGTCTCCAACCTTTCATTATCATTATGGATTTAATAGACTAGATTGTTGAGTTGGGAGTAGAGTACCAACCATCTATGGGTATCTCTCAAAACCTTTGGAAATTAGGTTTGGAAATTACAAGCATGGTTTAATTTTGTTTCAAGATTGTGTAAAATTGAAACCAATACCGAGATTAGTATTTTTTCTTTCTCTTACTTGTAAATACATGAGAATGTAGTTGAGAATACTTTTATCACTTTTTTAGAATCGTAAAGGATATACAAAAAAGGAACATGTTGGAGTCTCCTTTAATCTTTTTTCAAACTCTCTAAACATGAAAATATTTCTAAGTGATCTTGCTTCTTTTCACACTTTTTAAAAGGTTTGAAAGGACATCTTCCAAGTGGTGTTTTCTCTTTTTTTCAGGCTCATGAGAATTACTATGAAAAAGGAAAACTTTAATCAAGAATTATTAGAAGAGTTCTCATATGTATTGTTTTACACCTTTTTTGGGCTCGGGAGACTAAATTTATGAAAAAATCAACTCTGGAGTCACCTTTAAGTTGTTTTTAGACTCTCTAAACATGAAAAACCATTGATTTTTCCTTGTATGGACTCGATAAACTACACATTGAAGGACCCATATGGGAACGAACCCTTCTTTCAATTTGTTAAATAAAGGAAGAGGAACTTATCGAAGTTGAGTTATATCGAGCATGTGTTACCCTCCTCATGACCATTAAATGAAAAAGACATAATCATCTATCTAGGTGGCTGGGAAATTGAAGGAAGTGGGTCAAGTTTGTGGGAATCCTTTATGGAAGATATTATCTCCCTTGAACATGACATATGTTTGTGTCTCATGTTACAGTTGGGTAATTCGATTGTCTTTGGTTGATACCAATTCCATGTGTCACCATACTTTTTCGTCGATTCGAAGAGTTCTCTCATTGACGTCACATTACATTCTTGGTACTTTTCCAATCAATTATACCAATTTAGTTGTCGTTCCTCATCATGTTCAAGTGAAGTTTCACTTCAAACCATCCATTTGCAGTATTTTCAGTTTCCATTTCCTGTGTCAGTCCATACTTATTTGATTCACCATCTTACATCACTTTCATATGTTAGTTTCATGTCAATGATGGGGGATACATCAAGTCCCTCCTTCCACAAGTCTTTTCCTGTTGACTTCAATACATCATCCGCGAATTAGACTTAGAAACTAGTTTGTACCTTATGACCTGCATGTCCCAATGGCATGCCTGCATGCTTTCGACAATAGGTTTACATCATTGACCTTTGATCGGATGTTTCCATGAATGTTCGACATCAAATTATTTATTCACTTTCTTTGGAATGTACTCTGGTACCTTGGGATCCATTGACATCATTGGTGATTTACCTCGCACTTGTTAATGGTTTACCCCAATGACTAGTAATCAAGTGGTTTCTACCATGTTCGACATTAAATCATCTATTCACTATGTTATCTTCTTTACATATGTTGTGAAGGAGATCATTTGAGCATGTTGATATATATATGTTCACATAGATCCATGTTGTGTTGGTTGGTGGATATGTTTTATCATTTCTTATCTCCACTATGTATTTTTTATGGCTATGATCAATGCATGTCATGGACGTATGGATCCACATTTGTATCTTTGGTGGCCATGTACTTATTCAATATTTTTCAGGGATGCACAGTGTATTGGTTGGCATGTGTGATTTAAGTCATCTTGTATTCTAAGCATAAGTATGCCTACCTTGGAAATGGAACATATATTAATATTGTTTGATGGTTGTTTCCATCTTCTTCCGGTTTCTCCAACTCCATGCCCTTGCATTGAATAATTTTAAAATGTTTTGACCATCAATTTCTCTTCTGACCTCACACTTTAGGGGGAAATGTGTTACACACCAAAATGTCACACTTAAGTACCTCACCATAAGTGTCGCAAGTGTCATGAAAGTGTCGCATACACTAACACCATGAAAGAACATTTGTCACAATCCCTAGTGAATGTGGAGGAGAAATATATTATATGAAGGTCAAAATACTATGTGCACATGAATTAATTATTAATATTCATAAAAAGGAAATTAATTTAGTGTAAGAATCCACCTCACATTGGTTTCCCATTTTCAAGGAGAGGTTGAGAATCTCATGGATGGTTGAGATATTATTGCAAACCAAAATCTTAAATTGGTGGATCTTGAGAGATATTTCCTCAAAATCCTTGAGAGATATGTTGTCCCTAAAATCCTTGAGATATATTTTCTCCATAAAAAAATTTGACATCCCATTGTAGTGGATCTAATGAGTGATATTCTCCATGGTGTTTAAGTCTCCAAATCCTATATAATGAGGGATTTACATGGAGAAAGGATGAATCTTTGGATACCAAATTTATGATCTTGGGAGCATCATGAAAGGGTTAGATGAGGGGAGATTGGAGGAATGTTTCATCATCATCCATGTTTGTAAATATTCTATGGGTTCTCATTTTAATAATATACTTGGCCTATTTCCTTCTAGTTTGTGTATCTTTACATATGCTTGTCTACTATAGATGAATTTGTTTAACCTGATGTAGTAGAGTAAAAGTTTCCTTGTTTTCTCATTTATTTATGTGGCTTTGCAGATATAAAGTTGTGCAAAGGAGTTTGGTGATCAATATCAAAGAGGAGCGGCGAGGAAAAACATTGGAATAAGTACGATCACCTTCTCTCCTTCTCTCTTTTCAACTAGTTAAATAAATCTCAAAGTGATGTTAGTGTCCATTTGTATCTTTTTATCTTGGTCTAGGGGTCATTAATACAAGGGAAGATCCACCTGTATGTAGTGGGATTATTCTGAAACATGTATGTATGTACTAGAATAAGAGGTTCCATTTGGAAATCCTACTGGATATTCCCTAGGTGTGAGAAAAGAGATAGGAGCATCGAAACCTCCTTATCCAACTACTCCATTTTGAAATTTAGATATGAAATTTCACTTCTTACATCAAAAATGATATTTAAGAGAGCCTCTACCTATTTGGAATCCCCAAAAAATGCATGGGAACGATCTTCCACCTTATAAGAATTCAAATGTGGAGAAGGGGGATGACCATGCTCCATGTTCTAGACATCTGCAAATTATTGAATTTCTTAGAATGAAATATATTTATCTATTTGTTTGTTGGAGTTCCCCAACAGGATTAACTCACCCGTAACCAAAGTGACATCTTCTTCCCACTTAGTTTTGCACCCACGGGAAAATGAGTCATTTTTGGCAAGCTAAGATTCAATCTTCTCTTCCTTGGTATCCATTCTCTCCTATAAGACTACAATCAAAATATGAAAAGAGATTCCTTCTCGTCAAAAGTATATAATTAAAATATCCTAATTAATCTATTGCATACCCTGTAGTTAATACAAACCCCTTCCTATATTCACTCTGTGTAACGTGCCTTACCGTAAAACCTATGTCAGGGAACACTAGCTAAACAACTATATCTTTGTTTTTTTTCTCTGATACCATTTTGTGACATTCTCGGCCTTAAACCAATAGGCCATGACATACCACCAAATAAATTTCATGCTTTGATACCATACATATTTATATACATATCTATATAATGCAATTTAAACAGTTATAACATTTTGTTCATATGCCTATTCATGCGGAAACAACATTAAAACATACATGCAATATGTACAGACAATTCTAATAACATTATAACTTGATTTCAAGATACACGTCATATAGAGAAAAAATATTTGGTATTTATATTTTAATATATGACCACCAACTGCATGTAGAACTTCCATGAACTTCCCATCCTTAGACCACATTTCTCATCATGTTCAACAGTGGGTCACCCCCGAGCTAGGGATAAACTCCATCGGGTAAAGAATTCCTAGGCTTGGAAAGGACAAGAGGAAAGTCAAACAAATAAACAAGAAGGATTTTCTCCCAGGAGCCACTTACACCCATAGCCCACAAACCCTCATTCCCCACATGCCTGTCCCACCCTAGGAGTGTACACCTTCACTTTCACAAGTCCAACGATTGTCCAACTCCCTTCCAGGGCTTCAACAAGAGGTTGAATCGGAAGTTTCAGAGTATTGTAGCTGCTATGGGAATCCTTCCAGGATAACTCACTTCCTCAACACACGCTCTCACCTGGAGAGAGTTGCTCACAAGCCTAACAACCTACCTCTTCTATATAGCTCCTAAGTATAGCGGGTAACCTCTGCAACAAAAATTGAGTATGGGATCTGGTAATGACAACAAGCCACACCAGTCCAAAGAAAACGTGGGTAGCAACAGAAAAGGATAAGACACTATATGGTTCAGACACTATGCAATCATGATGTGCTTCACAAGAAAAATGATTAGCTTCATAACACGGGTGTGCGGGTTTCAGAAGTTGCAGAGATCGATGATGGAGGCAATGTCTAGGGGTGATAAGGCTTTCCCTGTCTTATTGTATGCATCAGTGGGGATTATTGCTGACTTCTAGAGTGGTGAACATCACGATAATGGTGAGGGAACCTCCAATGAGATGACTTTCCCACCTAAAAATTGCATTTGCCCAGGTTGACACATGTCTTCCTAAAGATGCATGAGCTCCAATCAACACTTGTTCCCTTTCCCCAGGAACTTAGGACAACATAGGTTATGTCAAAACTTAGCCTCCAGGAAATAATAATATAATATTATTCCTTTAGAGATAATCCCTCTAGCTTAGCCCCTATTGCTAGACACTTAGCCCCTTCCCTTTCCCTACCTAATGGATATTAGTCCCCCATAAATGTTTTTTCGTGGTCAGTCTACACGCAACGATGTAATTTTATTAATGATGTGAGTATTTACATATACAAAATCATGCTCATTGGCCTTAACATCTGGGCTCTCCAGTTTAATAGACACATAAGTATTACATCTTATAAACACTTGGTTCACCAACCTATAAACATAATTACAATTGAGAAGGGGCTTGGCCTTGGGGTGTTATGATCCCCTCCCCTTATTTTTTCACTATTCTTAGTGCAACTTATTTACACAACAACAACATGATTTATTAAATATTCAAAGAGATTCTGGTATTATTCCCACATAGCGCCTTCGTACTCCCATGTTGCGTCCTCAAGTCCATACCAGGTCCACTGAACCTTTACAATCATTATGGATTGATTATGGAGTTGCTTGATTTTCAAGTCAAGTATGTGCACCAGATGCACTTGTAAAACACCTTCTTTCTCCATCTGAATCACATTCCAATCAATCACATGATTAACATTAGTTATATATTTCTTGAGCAATGAGACATGATACGTTATGAACAATCACGCATGAAGGAAATTCAAGCATAAAAGCTATTGGTCCAATCCTTTCTATAATTTCAAACGGTCCACAATATTTGGCTGCCAACTTGGAATTGTTTCCTAGTTTCAGGGAAATTTTGTTGGCTTTCACCTTCAAGAAAACATGATCCCCCACTTTAAATTTCTTGTGAGTTATGTTCTTGCCAGCATAACTTTTCTTCCTATCTTAGGAAGCCTTCAAATTTTGTTTAATCTTCATCATTTTCTCTTTCATTTCCTTGAGAAAAATTGTCCCAATCACTTCCCTATCAGCTGGGTTGTCCCAACTTACTGGGGTGTTGCACTTTCTTCCATAAAGTGCTTCAAACATGCTCATCTTCAGTGATGATTGATACCCATTGTTGTAGGAAAATTCTACCAAGTGTAGATGATCTTCCCATTTAAATGGTTTTTCCATCACATACATTCTTAACATATATTATATCACTTGATTTACTCTTTATGTTTATCCATCAGACTCAGGATGATAATTTTTTTTGAAGTTCAAGTTCGTTCTAAACCCCTTGAATAATCCTCTCCAAAACATTAAGGTAAACTTTGAGTCTCTGTTAGAAAAAATTGTCTTAGGTATGGCATGCAAGCGTGCTAATTCCCTCATATAAATATCAACAACATTAGTTTCCTTCTGCGTAGTCCTCAATGGAATAAAATGGGAAGCCTTCGTGAGCTTATCTACCACCACCATGATGGAATCATATTGTTTGTTTGTTCTAGGTAATCCTGTGATGAAATCGATTGTCACCACTTCCCACTTCCACTCAGGGATTGTTAATGGTTGTAGAAACACAACTAGGTGTCTATGCTTAGGTTTGACCCTTTCACACTCCATATATATGGAAATGTACTCTTCAATTTATTTCTTCATACCTAGTGAATGGTAAAGTATATTGACTGCTGAAACTATTTTTTGATATCTTAGGTGTTCTGCATAAGATACATTATGCATCTATTTTAAAATCTCACTCCTCAATAATAAAAAATTTGGTACATAAACTCTCTTTTTGTACAAGATAATTCCATCAATTCCCAGTTCATAATCTTCATATTTCTGCTGCATTTTACCTTGCTGCAATTTAGTTACCAATTCCATGTACTGCAGATCAAGTTTTGCAGCCTCAGAAATTCTACCTTTAAGATCCATCTGATACATGCTAATGGCTATAGTATGTAGTTAGTGAACTCTCCTGGTGAGTTCATCA
>ML777603.1:638711-679815 GCA_009831015.1 Picea engelmannii | reverse complement strand
CATGTAAGTTTTAAACCTGTGAAGTAAAGCAATGCATATAGATTCTTAAGCAATATAGAAATTAATCAATGGCTCATACACAGAGTACACAGAGATTTTTACCGGAAACCCTCAACCGAGAAAACCTTTCTTATTTTCATTATATCGAATTTCACCATTCGCCATACAATATACACAATGTTTTTAGGTATTCCGTAGATACCAAAACCCTAATCCCTTAATCCAGGATTAATTTACAAATCATCTAAAAATAGCAAAATCCGCTAAAAATAGCAAAAACCAGTTGTCGTATCTGACACACCCACACACACACACGCATCATCAGACGTAGTTGTCGTATCTGACGCACCCACACACACACACATGCAAAGGATATAACACATACCCAACATGTTCTCCTTTCCTTTGATATGCTTGATATCAAAGTCATATTCATAGAGGAATTCCAACCATCTACTCTACCTAGCATTCAAAGTATGGTGATTAAACATGTACCTCAAACCATTATGGTATGTCCTCAACTCAAACCTCTTTCCCATGAGGTAGTGCCTCCACTTTTTCAAAGTGTGCACTATGGTTGCCTACTCTAAATCATGAATGGCATAGAGTCTTTCATGCCATTTCAATTTTATGGACTCGAAACATATCAAAAATCCTTTCTAAGCAAGGGCTCCTCCTAGTCCTTCTTTGCATGCATTTGTGCAAACCACAAAATATTCATTCGGATCTACAATCTTCATAATTGAAGCACTAATTAATAGTTCTTGAATTGATGGAAGATATTTTCACATTATTCTGTCCATTGAAACTTCTTCCCCTTCCTTTGCAAGGAAGTGATGGGGTGAGCTATTCTCGAAAACCCTGTAATGAACCTTCTGTAGTATCTATGTAAACCAATGAAAGATATGAATTCTGTCACATTTTTAGGTGTTTTCCACCCTTTTATGGCCTCAACCTTCTCAGGGTCCACTGCTATCCCTTCTTCATATATGATATGCCCAAAATAGTGAATTATTTTTTGATAAAATGAGCACTTGCACAATTTTGCATACAACTGATTTTCTCTTAGCACTTGCAACACCATCCTCAGATGATTCTCATGCTCTTCTCCCGACTTGGAATATGCAAGGATTTAATCCAAAAAGACAATGACAAACTTGCCTAAATATTCTCGGAAAACACCATTCATTAAGCACATGAAAACATCTGGGGCATTTTATAACCCAAATGGCACCACTGTGAAATCATAAAGACCAAACCTTGTCTTGAAGGTGGTCTTGCTGATGTCTTCCTCTTTAATCCTTACCTGATGGTATCCTGACCGGATATCTATTTTTGAAACTATCCTAGTGTCCTTCAATTGATTGAAGAGATCATAAATCCTTGGTATAGGATACATGCTCATTATAGTCACTTTATTCAATTGTCTAAAATCAATGCACAATCTCAATGTTCCATGTTTCTTCTTCACGAACAATATTGGGGAACCCCAAGGTGACACACTCAAGCATATATATCCCTTATTCAGAAGCTATTCAAGATGAATTTTTATCTCCTTCAGCTCTAGTGTACTTATTCTGTAAGGAGTGTTTGATATTGGAGTTGCTTCGGGCCTTAAATTTATAGTGAAATCAATATCTCTCTTTGGAGGTAGTCCTAGTACCTCCTTGAACACATCTTCAAAAAATTCCAGGACTGCATGATCCTCCAGATTTGGCACCTTATCCTTATATGCTTCCTCTATATGGGATGAAAGTATTTGACAACCCTTCCTATAACACTTCTTTAGTTGCATTGCTGATATTTCCCATATAGCAACTGCCCTACAAATTCCTTGGAATGTTCTCTAATTTCTTTCCTCATCCAAGCAACTGAATGATTTCTTATGATAGTATAATATGTCATGGTGTTGGTTCAACCAATCCATACCAATTGGGAAATCATATGATCCCAAAGGAAATATGTTCAAATTATCCTTGGTACTCAATCCATTCATGCCCATTGGACATGATTTAACACACTCAACAACCTTTCTCTTAGCTCCTCTAGCCAGCTGAACCACACAATATTTCTCATGCTTGATTCTTGGTAACAAAAATCTTTCCACAACCTTAGGAGATACATAGCTATGACTAGCCCTCAAATCAATTAAAATGGTAAGGTAATGGTTATTGATCATACCTTCAACTTCAATCATGTGTCATTGAATCTCATCTTTTTTGTTGTCCAGGGCTACATATATCCTTTGTACTCTTCTACCCATGTCCTCCACTGTTTCTTCTTACCGAACATGGTGAACAAATCTCACCTTGTCCTTTCTATGAGAGAAATATCTATAGCTATGATATCCATTACTGCCCCAACATTGCATAGGTGTCTGCCTTAGCATTTTCCTGCCTACTTCAACCATCCCAGGCTCTCTCAAAACCGACCATCCTTGAGGACTATTTCTAAAAAATGGTGGTTTTATCCCCTTCTTCCTCTGCTACCTCTTAAACGTCCTCTTGTCTTCCCAATAATTTTTGAAAGTAGGATTTTGTTTTAGCTGATCATATAAGAATTTTTATGTCCTTATAGTTTCTTCCAAAGTCTTGGGATCATCATAATGGATTTTATCACTGATAAAATATTGAAGCCCACTCATATATCTATGGATGTTGACTACCTCATCCGTAATGAAAGGGACATACTCAACATCTCTAGAAATATCCTCTCATACTCATCTATATTCATGCTACCCAGTTTAAGTTCAAATAATTCTTTCATCTTCTTGTTATAATATCTCTTGGCTAAGTACTTATTTTCAAAAAAATTCTTGAATTCCTTCCTAGTCACATTTTTCTCCTTGAAGCGTTGTACTTGGACCAATTGATCCCACCATATGGATGCCTTTCCTTTAAGTTGGTAGATAGAAATTATTCTGTCTACATGAGAACAATAATTTTGCAATTGGAGGTACTTCCTCATACCTAGCAACCATGTCTCAACATTTTCATCCTCCTGGTGATCTCCATCAAAAGTAGGAGGCTTGATTTTATTCATTTCTCCTTTCAACTCATCCACCCTAGACCTCCTATGTTTATTGACAGGGGATGTACTTAATCTATTGTGTTCTCTCCTATGGGAATGCTTTTCGGAGTGTTGGTGATGTCTGCTACCACTCCTTAATCTTTATTCTTCGTTAGGGGGCATGTGGTTCCCTCATTTGCTAGACCCACTTTCCTTATCCAACTTCTTTTCAATTCTTTGCAGGCTCCATATTAACTTTATATTGAAGTCTTTATGTTGTTCCTTGGCTCTGTTAAGCCTTTCATTAATTTTCTGGTGAATTTGGACATCTTTTTGCAAATTCCTAATGATTTGCATCTATCTCACTTCTTTATCTATTTCTTATTCATGTCCATTGTAGTTTGTTCCTTCAATTCCCAAATGGACATCCATTCCTATAAATTCATTCTCCAAAATGTAAGCATCTCGTGCTTCCTCCATTTCTCTTCACTAGGTAACAATTTTGTTTGGTTCTGACAATTGGTAACTCTGTAAAATGTGAAGACAACCAAATTTTGCCAGGCTATCAGTCCTTAATAATTTTCCAGAGGAACTTATGAAATTTGATTCAACAAAAAGAATATCAGACTCCATTTTCTAGGGGTCTTGGTCAATCAAGAATCCCCATGGATCTATTTTTGATCCTTGTTCTGTTCTACAATTCACCTTCAGATGCTAGCCCCTTTTTCTTCCTTTAAACCTTAATTCACATGTGACCACGACTGTGACCAAATGTTAATGATTATGCGCTTATCCAAAGAATCAAAACTTCGAGACTCTGGAGCTTCAAAGCTTTCCCCTTTCCACACATCACAATCACAGAACCGTAGTTAGGTAAATGTGTTACCATACAATACAAATTCCATTTTAAAATACTATCTATCATCTTTTTAATTGTATGTCAATTTAAAATTTCATGAATAAAAATGTGGCTCATTTTTTAAAATTATTCTTGCTAATTTAAAATTTCATCCTTGAAGATGTGATGTGGCACATTTTGAGCATGCCGTCTCTCTCTCGAATCATCCTTATATATCCGTCCCAACACACTTTTGTACTTTCCATGTATGGATGGTTCCCTTTTATTAGGATTTTGACAGGATGGCGTTCTCCACCATATCAATGGTTAAAAGGGGTCATATAAGAACTATTCCCATTGTATGGTGTAACCATTACCAAACTTCAAATTTTAGGTCTCTAAGAAGCTCCATGCAATGAAAGGAACAAAAAATTCTCATCTTTTAGGTATGTTACAAGCTCCTTGTAATGAAAGGAAAAGACTTATGATTTTTTTTTTTAAATAGAATTGAAATATTTATAAATTCCAAATCTTAAAAAAAAAAAAATTAAAAAGTTAGAAGTTAAGATCCTCTAAAAACTAAAAGAAATAATAAATTATTTTAAAATTGAAAGTTACTTACTAAAAACTATGATTTATATCTTTTAGTTAATTATATAAAATAATTTAAATTGGCTAAATTTCATATTGATCTTAAATGTATTAAGTATTGAGAAGGATTAAATTTATGAAAATGAAAAAATGATTGCATTCTTAACAAGGTTTTTACTTAAAAAGATTTGATCCTTCTGGGGACTTGATAGATCTCAAGTTAAGATGAATCTATATTCGTAATATAGTATATTGTTGATGATAATAATAATAATAATAATAATAATAATAATAATAATAATAACTTATAAAATGAATACCAAATAAATTCAATTTAAATCAAAATTATTTTATTTACCTAAAAGGAACTCTACAACCATATGGAGGAAATGTTCATATAACATAACCTATTATAATGTTAATAAAATATATAAATAAAAGTTAAAAAGAAAAAAAAAACAGTTTAATATTAAAAATTTAAATGGCCATGATCCCTACTTTGATCATAAACATTTAACCCCAACTATAAACTTTTCCATGCATAGGAAAAACATTGAAGAGAATACTTATAATCAAAAGAATTTGTTCTTTGATAAAAGTAATGCTGACATTTTCTTAAAGGATTTAAATAGTAAATTAAATATCCTAACTTATAAGGACGACATTGAATAGTTATATCATAATTTTACAACTACCCTTTCCACTTCTATTAAAAAGTTCTCTTTCGAGGTGTCCTATAAAAAAATAATAGACGACCGACCCTTGGTATGATAAATAATGTAAAATTGCCAGGAAAGCCATAAGGGATGCTTCTAATGAGTCCTTAAAACTCGATAAGATCAATACATACAAATCCCTAATTAAAAGGAAAAAACATTGCTATATCAATAAAAAATAAGAGAAAATTCTACAACTATATAAGTTGGATCCTAAGAAGTTATGGAGTCAAATTCTAAACCTAAATACTAAAGAAAATAATAGGATTCCCTTAAGGGAATGGAATTCCCACCTTAAAATTCTATATGAGTTCCCTAATGCCATGGACACCATTCCTATTGTCCCTACAAACGAAGAAGTTTTTTCTCTTTAGATGACATAGAGTTCGAGGTTAAGTAGCTTGCAAATGGGAAAGTGAAGGACATTGAAGGCTACCAAGCTGAATTTTTTTAAATAGAAGGGCCTATCCTTATCCCTCACATACACAAGCTCTTCAATTCAGCGGTCAAGAAAGGATTCTCTAAACCTTGGATGCAAAGCCTCATTGTTCCTATTTTTAAAAATGAGGATAGAAATATTCCCTCTAATTATAGGACCATTCTGATTAGCCCTATTTTAGGCAAGCTTTTTGAAATTATTTTGGAAAAGAAGATTAGCCTTTGGCTAGAAATTCACGGTAAAAGAGATAAAGGCCATCCTGGGTTTAGGATATATCATTCAACTGTGGACCATATTGTTACTTTTAGAATCACTGCAGAGGAGTTATGTAATATTGAAACCAATTTTTTTTGTTGTTTTGTTGACTTTAGAAAATCTTTTGACATGGTTCCACGTAAAACCATTTGGAATAGGTTGTAAGAGATAAAAGTGCCTCTCGAGTTGAGGGTTGTTGCAATAATGATGCATGGGAACGTGATTTCTAAGTTTAAAAACACTAAGGGCTGGTCAAAAGAGAGTAACTAGAAAATTGGATTCAAACAAGATTGCCCCTTTTCCGCTACCCTTTTTGGCATATGCATTGACATGTTAGAAGATTTCTTAGAAAAAGTAGGTTGTGTCACCCCTACTCTCACTAGTATAGTCATCAATCTTCTCCTTGATGCCGATTATATCATTCTTATGAAAAGGAGTCCCCACGATCTTGAAAAACAACTAAGGATCCTCCAACATTTTTTCTCCAATAGGGGTATGACTGTTAATATTGATAAGACTAAGGTCATGATTATTAAATCCAATAAGATCAATTATGATACCTTCGTATATGAAATTTTTTTTTTGGAGAAATTGACTTCATACAAATATATTGGAATTGATATTCACCACAGTCTCAATTGGAATTATAGCATTGAGAAAAGGATTATTGCGGGATGGAAATCTTTTTATGGGCTTGAAAAAAATTGTAAATCAGTTGCTCTTTGGAGTTGGGATAAGATGAAAATCCTCTCTGAGACTCTTGTTACACCTATTATCCTTTATGGATGTGAATTCTACGGTTGTAGTATCTCTCATGAATTGAGGAGAAATATAGAGAAAATAAAAAATAATTGTATCACTTATAATATCAAAATTAAGGGAAATACGCCCTATCACATCCTCCTCTTAGAAACGAGTCTCTACCCCATTGAGAGCATGGCTATGACTAGATACCTAATGTATCAGAACAATTTAAACAACATGAAATACAAGAGGCTTCCTAAAATTTCTTCAAAATCAAGTAGTAACCAACATCAACTCAACCGAGGAGGTCATAAAGATGCATGGTCTTGGCTAAAGTATTGGGAATCATGGAAGACAACATTTTGCAGAATAAAGATACTATTAAAAAAATCGTAAAATCAAAATTTAAGGAGAAAATGTGGTATGATAGAGGTAGAGGGAAAAATAAATTTAAGGTATTATAAGGATGTAATCAACCCTAATATAGAAGATCAAAATTATCTATCTGTTTTTCCAAGTGTAAAAAAGAGATAACCATTGCTAAGATAAGAACATATTCTCACTAGCTTCATAGTAAAACTGGGCATTAGTCAATTCCTAAAATGCAATGGAATGAAAGAGTGTGTCACCTTTGTGACACTAAGATGGTTGAAGATGAAAAACACTTTCTCTTAGATTGTGCGGCCTATACCCATATTAGATCTCATTTTCAAAATATTTGTCATACTAACAAGCTTCCTAACCTCTTAACTCAACAAAAATATGGTGATATTAGAAAGGTTCTCTTAATGTTTTTCGAGCACAGAAACAAAATTCTAAAGAATCACAACTAATCACTTACCCTCTTAAGTTATGATAGAACAATTTAGTCTTAGTGGATGTTAATCATCATCATCATATACATATATATATATCTAATAAAGAGATTAATATATTTTATAATACTAATATATTATAAAATATTTTAATATATTTTAATATATATATATTTGAATTTGTTTTGTTTATATTTTCCCTAAATTTTATTAATAAATCACTAAAACAATGTAGTGGTTAAGAAGGTGGTAATATATTATAAAATAAATTAATATATTTTTTAATTATGTTTTTTTTTTTTGGCTAGAATTGTTCCCACATTATATTAATGATCTAAAAAACCTATGAATCCTATGAATGTGTATTTTTTCACACGTGTTGATAAAGATACAAAAGTCTATCCATAAGTTGTGGTTAATGTAAATAAGCGATGACCTACTAATTTCAAGTGGAGAGCATAGGATGAGATATAAGTTTTGAAGATGTTTTTCCATTCATTCAATGGAATAAGTTATCACTCATTGTAGGGGGTAACCCTATGGGGTAAAATTGTTTTTTAACTTAGAAAGAATGAAATAGGCTTATTTAGATGAGGGTGTTTGATCACAAAAGAAAAAACATGATTTATGACATATGTTTCAATACAAATAATGGCTTCATTTTCATCAAATTAGAGAGAATGTAGATCTTAATATGGTGGTTCCCTCTTGTTCTTCAATATCTAAATCAAATATGACTCTATTCCTCATGGAAATTTGCTTGACTAGTCAATGACTTTGATTTTATTTCAATAATGTTGTACAACTTTAACAAGTATCTTTTCTATTGTGAAGCTTACTGCACTCTATTTTTCATTTGAAGTAAATTCATATTTCTATTTCGATGACAACTGAGATTGTGAACTACTGTGAATTTAATAAATTTTCAAACCAATACACTGCAATTACATGATACACCATGACATGACCTTCTCTTGTTAGTTTCTTATCGATACAAGTTGTATTCACCTCGAACTCCCAATCTTTTTTTTGATACCATGTTATTTTTCTAAATAAATTAAAATATTTACAAACATGATTAAAAATGAACTCAATAGACTTATATAAAACAAATTATTTTATTATAATAAAAGCATTTGATAATTTGATATGATGTGCTTTATTTTTATTTTTTTTCAATAGTTAGGTAAATGTGCTACCATACAATGCAACTACCTTTCTAAAATACTATCTATCATCTTTTTAATTTTCTGTCAATTTAAAATTTCATGAATGAAAATGTGGAACATTTTTTTAATTATTCTTGCTAATTTAAAATTTCATCAATGAAGATGTGATGTGGCACATTTTGAGCATGCCCTGTTTCTCTCGAATCATCCTTATATATCCATCCCAACACACTTTTGTACTTTCCATGTATTGATGGTTCCGTTTTATTAGGCTTTTGACATGATGGCGTTCTCCATCATATCAATGATTAAAAGGGGTCAAATAAGAACTATTATTTGACATTGTATAGTGTAACCATTACCAAACTTCAAATTTTAGGTCTCTAAGAAGCTCCATGCAATGAAAGGAACAAAAAACTCTCATCTTTTAGGTACGTGACAAGCTCCTCGTAATGAAATGAAAAGTTTTTTTTTAATAAAATTGAAATATTTATAAATTTGAAATCTAAAAAAAAAAAAAGTTAAAAGTGAACATCCTCCAAAAATGAAAAGAAGTAATAAATTATTTTCAAATTTAAAATTACTTACTAAATAAATTATTTTCAAATTAAAAATTACTTAAAAGTATGATTTTTAGTTAAGTATATAAAACAATTTAAATTGGTTAAATTTCATATTGATCTTAAATTTATTAAACATGGAGAAGAATCGGTCTTAAATTTATTAAATATTGAGAAGAATCAAATTTATGAAAATGAAAAAATGATTGCATTCTTAAAAAGGTTTTCATTTAGAGATATTTGATCTTTTGGAGACTTGATAGATCTTGGGTTAAGATGGATCTATATTGATAATATAGTATATTGTTGATAAATATACATATTTTATTAATTAATAATAACTTATAAAATGAATAGCAAATAAATTCAATTTAAATAAAAAGTATTTTATTTCCTTGAAAGGAACTCTACAAATCTATGGAGGAAATGTTCATGTAACATAACCCATTAGAATATTAATAAAATATATAAATCAAAGTTAAAAAGAAAAAAAAAAACTAGTTTAATAATAAAAATTGAAATGACCATGAGCTCGACTATGATCATAAACATTTAACCCTAACTATAAACTTTCCCACGCATAGGAGCGACATTGAAGAGAATACTGATAATCAAAGGAATTTGTGATATGACAAAAGTAATGTTGACCTTTTCTTAAAGGATTTAAATAGTAAATTAAATATCGTAACTTATAAGAACAACATTGAAGAACTCTATCATAATTTTACAGCTACCCTTTCCACTTCTATTAAAAAGTTATCTTTCAAGGTGTCCTATAAAAAAAAAATAGAACGACCAACCCTTGGTATGATAAAGAATGCAAAATTGCCAGAAAATTCATTAGGGATGCTTCTAATGAGTCCTTAAAACTCGATAATATCAATACGCACAAATCCCTAATTAAAAGAGAAAAAAGGTACTATGTCAATAACAAGTAAGAGCAAATTCCACAACTATATAAGTTGGATCCTAAGAAGTTCTAGAGCCAAATTCTAAACCTAAATACTAAATAAAATAATAGGATTCCCTTAAGGGAATGAAATTCCTACCTTAAAAATATTTATGACTTCCCTAATGCTATGGATATCATTCCTATTGTCCCTACAAAGGAAGAAGGTTTTTTCTTTAGATGACATAGAGTTCAAGGTTAAGCGGCTTGCAAATGGGAAACAAAGGACATTGAAGGCTACCGTGATGAAATTTTTAAAATCGGAGGGTCTATCCTTATCCCTCACATACACAATCTCTTCAATTTAGCAGTCAAGCAAGGATTCCCTAAACCCTGGATGCAAAGCCTCATTGTTCCTATTTTTAAAAACGGGGATAGAAATATTCCCTCTAATTATAGGACCATTCTGATTAGCCTGATTTTAGCCAAGCTTTATGAAATTATTTTGGAAAACAAGATTAGCCTTTGGCTAGAAATTCACGGTAAAAGAGATAAAGGCCAGCCTAGGTTTGGGATATATCATTCAACTATGGACCATATTGTTACCTTTAGGATCATTGCAGAGGAGTTCTGCAATACTAAAACCAATTTTTTGTTGTTTTATTGACTTTATAAAAGATTTTGACATGGTTCCAAGTAAAACAATTTGGAATAGGTTGTAAGAGATAAAAGTGCCTGTTGAGTTGAGGGTTGTTTCAATAATGATGCATGGTAATGTGATTGCTAAGTTTAAAAACACTAAGGGCTGGTCAAAAGATATTAACTACAATATTGGAATCAAACAAGGTTGTCCCTTGTCACCTACCATTTTTGGCATATGCATTAACACGTTAGAAGATTGCTTGGAAAAAGTAGGTCATGTCGCCCCTACTCTCACTGGTATAGTCATTAATCTTCTTCTTTATGTCGATTATATAATTCTTATGACAAGGAGTCCCCACGATCTTGAAAACTAACTAAGGATCCTCAAAGAGTTTTTCTCCAATATGGGTATGATTGTTAATATTGATAAAACTAAGGTCATGATTATTAGATCCAATAAGATCACTTATGATAATTTTGTATATGACAACAAAAAACTGGAGAATGTGACTTCATACAAATATCTTGAAATTGATATTCACCACAAGCTCAATTGGAATTATAGCATTGAGAAAAGGATTATTACGGGATGGAAAGCTTATTATAGGCTTGAAAACAATTGTAAATTAGTTGATGTTTGGAATTGGGATAAGAAGAAACTCCTCTTTGAGACTCTTGTTACACATGTTATCCTTTATGGATGTGAATTCTAGGGTTCTAATATCTCTAGTGAATCGTGGAGAAAGATAGAGCAAATACAAAATAATTTTATAACCTATAATCTCAAAATTAAGGGAAATATGCCCTATCTCATCATCCTCTTAGAAACGAGGCTCTACCCCATTGAGAGCATGGCTATGACTAGATACCTAATGTATAAGAACAATTTAAACAATATGGAAGACAAGAGGCTTCCTAAAATTGCTTCAAAATCGAGTCGTAACCACCATCGACTTAAGCGAGGATGTCATAAAAATGCATGGTCTTGACGAAAGTATTGGAGAATCATGGAAGACATCATTTTGCAAAATAAAGATACTATTAAAAAAATCATCAAATCAAAATTTAAGGAGAAAATGTGGTATGATAAAGAGGTAGAAGGAAAAAGAAAATTAAGGTATTATAAGCATGTAATCAACCCTAATATAGAAGATCAAAATTACCTAATAGGCATTGCTAAGATAAGAACAGATTCTCATGAGTTCCATAGTAAAATTGGGCATTATTTAATTCCTAAAACACCATGGAATGAATGAGTGTGTCACCTTTGTGACACTAGGAAGGTTGAAGATGAAAAACAGTTTCTATTAAATTGAAGATGACCACACACTAAAGACATCTTTAGGAGGAGAAACCTGTGCAAACAAGAAAAGTCATAACGAGCTGACAAGAGGGTTCCACTTCCAAGGGTACAAACTTTGCCCATGGCTCTAAAGTCTGCATCTTTCCTTGCCAGTATTGCTCAAGAAATTTCTACAATTCTAAGGTGCTGGGAATCCATCAGAAGGCCCATAAGAATGAGCGAACTATAAGAAATTTGAATCCCATTCTGAATTGCCTGCCAACTGCCTGCTTACAGTATCCTACTATTGTAGGGCAGTAGCCTACTAATTCTCTATTTGCTTCTAATCGAAAACTTTCTGACAATTTTGAGTTTCAGAGAGTGGACCTATCAAGTTATCAGCATTGATTTCACGCAGGCCACCAAAATACCCATAAGCATGAGTGAACTGTAATAAAATCGAATCCCATTCTGAATAGCCCACCAATTGACTTCTCTCAGTATCTTTTTGTAGGGCAGCAGCCTAGTCATGCTATGTTTGCTTCCAATTGCAAACTTTCTCACAATTTTGGGTTGCAGAGAGTGGACATTCAGCAGTGGCCACACAACTTTCACAGCATGTCAAGCTCTTTGTCTTTTGTGAAAAGTGCCAAAAATGACATTGAATTAAAGTCTGTCTCTTTGTCTTCTCTAAAAAGGGCCAGAAATGACATCGAATTGGCGTCGAGCTCTTTACCTTCTGTGAAAAGGGCTAGAAATGAATATCCTCAGCAGCACAATACAACGCCTGGTAGAATGGTTACTACAGAAGATGTGGAGCATCTTTGAGGCATTGAAAATTTTGTATTCTTTGACTACATTTTCTAACATTGTCACTAGCTTGTTCCATTCAAAGCTTGACCTTGCATTCCATTACCCAGATAGACCTTGAAGTCTATACATAACCATATTCTTTTATATCATTTTATCAGCTCTGCGATATATTCGTAATCTTGGGAGACGTGGTTCTGAAATGATCATATGTGAGAGTACTTCACTCTGTTAAACAAAAACAAAATTTATAGGCAATGTTTGCATAGACGCATAGATTTATATGAGCTTTTCCCTTAGCGTTTAAGTTCTATTTCAAATTTATATTCATTCTAGATAATCTTGAATGGACAATGTTTGCATAGTCGCATAGATTTATCTGAGCTTTTCCCTTAGATTTTAAGTTCTATTTCAAATTTATAGTCATTCTAGTTAATGTTGAAAATTACATTGTATATTGTATTCCAGTAATTCAAAAGGTAAATAATACATTGTATATTGTATTTAAGTAATTCTAAAGATAAATAATATGAGAGTGTTAATTTTAAATTTGGACATGAATCCTTTTACTTTTAAATGTTTTTTTTAAATGAATATTCATTTTATTGAAAAATACCTTTTATATTGGATTTAAACAATTCTAATGAGATTATTAATCTTCAATTTTTTTAATAAATAATATTAACTTGAATCTTTTCACTTTTCCAATTTTCTTAATATATAATATCATCTTGAATCTCTTTCACTTTTGAGTTTACATTTTAAATATCATATTGAATCTCTTCACTTTTGAATTCAATTTTCTTAATAAATAATATCACCTTGAATCTCTTCATTTAATAAATAATATCGCCTTGATTCTCTTCACTTTTCCAATTTTCTTAATAAATAATATCACCTTCAATCTCTTCACTTATTAAATAATATCACCTTGAATCTCTTCACTTTTGTGTTTACATATTAAATGTCTACTCATTTTAGATAATTTTTAAAATATCTTTTTATTTAAATTAATTAGTAAATATAAAATTAGTTATTTAAAAAAAAATTATTATTAAATATAAAATTGGTTATCTCATTTTTTTATTAATAAATATGAAATTTGTTATCTTATATTTTTTCAAATGCTTAGGAATGTTGCCCTAAGAAGTAGTGAAAATGGTTTGTGAGGACCTATTGAAAGCTCAAAGGATCTCTTAACCTCAAGGTAGGTGCAAAAGATTTTCCCACTATTGTTTTTCCTTGTGGAGATGATACATGAGCCATTCTTTAAGAAGACCATACTTTTCAAACTCTTTTTGAATATATATGCAAATACAAGAGAGGAGAATCAATATTGACAAGGAAGACTTCTCAAAATCCCCTATTTAGATAATGATCTACCCCCTGCCACTAAATTGCAAGGACATGTAAACTCTGAGATGCATTAGTAACAACCCAGGGTCCTATGTCAAATATTTGTAGGCTACCGAGTTCGATAAGCACACTTCCTATGCTCACATTTGTGTTTATATTTATGTCTCCCAAGCCCTCCCAACTTCCATAACAATCTCCTTTAGAGATAATCAATGGATTTAAACCCTACACCATGAACACATGATTTTTGTGTGTCGCAAATTCCATGAGCATGGCCACTTATTTTGGAGTTGTCCCCTTAACAAACAAGCCTAAAGGTGAGGTAAAATATGCAAAATGATTCATCACTATTAAAAGATGGAAGAAATAGAATAGGTACCTAATCCACTCAATACTTAAGAAAGAAAATGATAAAAAATAAAAAAATAAATAGCCTTCTATTTCATCTAAGAAAACCCCCTTAGACCCAACCAACAATGATCCATCTCTACTCCAACCCAAAAAATCAACGAGGGAAAGAACAACAAATCAATGGATAAAAGGAAACATAAACATATAGAAAGTGCATAAAACTTTGGGATAGGAAAAAGAGGATATCTCAATGGAGCAAAATCAAACTCTAGAATGCACTCCCTTAATAATAGACATGAAATATCAAGAAAACCTAATAGAAACAAAGGATGAATACATAGAGGAAATCTCGTCAATGAAAAAATAAACCATATATATGGACATGTGAGATATAGATCACTCTCTCTTAGCCTTAGAATATCATGAATATTACATCAAATCCTTATTAGAAAAAGAGAGAGTCAAACTTTACAAGTTAATATTCAAATCAGCTCCAAAATATGGAAACAATAAGACCACCACCAACCCAATGGTCAAATTAGGTATATAAGTCTCCACTCTAAAACCTACCGAGAAGGTCTCATGGAAGGAGAAGGGAAAAAATAAAAATAAAGACAAACTGTAGGAGGTGTGAGAGAATCTCATCCACTAAAGGAAAGAGAAATATCTTAGGGAAAAATATATGCTTCACCCCAACTAATTTTAACTATAAAAATTGTGTCCTAGTATACAAGGGGACTCAACCCTCCTAGGAAACAAAAGAAAATCAAAGTGAAAATAGAAAATGAAAACATTGACTTAATTTTCATTCATGAAACCAAGCTCTTGGAGACTTACATTCTACGAGATGACTTTCCCACCTGAAAATTGCATGCACCTAGGTTGATGTTGATATTATGGTAGTTGTGGGAGGTATTTACCTGTACGTGTAAACCTGAAGAGGATAGAATACTCTGGGAGGCAATAAGAAACCCAAATGAGTTGGCTAATAACCCTAGAAGACTTGTCGGCTGAAGAAGATAATTTATATTAGGTTATTAGCCTCTAAGAGAAGAAGTCGGCCAGAAATAATAATATATACTGAACAGACAGATACCCAGAATGAGAATTCGTCCCAGGAAATTAGCCAAAATTAGTATAAATACAGGAGGTTGGTTCTCATTCTGGCAGGCAATATCAGAATTGCAGAGCAGCACTTGTGCGCATTGCAGTTGCCCAGTTTCTGAACAGGCTTGTAGGAGAGATGCCATTGCAGCTATTGTAGCTAGCAGTTATTCTTGGACTATCTCTTGTCTAGGGTTTGGACTATCTTGGAAACTATTGCAAGATAATACGAATAAATCATGAAGAGACTTAGAAGAAGCAAAGACAGAAAGAAGTCAACAACCAAGAGGAAATTGGAGAAAGACTTATGACGTTTTGTAGAAGACAACCAGACATAAGCGTGGACTCTATTAGACAGAGAGAGCCAATTATATATTGCAAAAGACAATAAGGATGAATATAGAAGCGTGGACTCTGTTAGACAAAGGGAGTCGATTATATGCACTCATACATGAAGCAAGGATTAGTAGGGAAATAATCCTATGATCCATTGAATATGATGAAGTATATATCCATGGTAGTAACCATGAAAGACAATACATGCTCAGTTCTACCTCCGAAGAAGTCTTCTTCGAAGAGAAGCCTTAAAGTATCCCTGGTTGTCCATCCAGATCTGCGATCCTATGATGAAAGAAAGAAGTGGAATCCTTAGGGCATGGAATCTATAAGAAACTCCATGCACCCAAAATCTAAAGAAAAACATGAGGAAGAACATGAAGACTCCAAGAAAGAAGAGAAGCCTGAACAACCAGTCAATGTATCGAGAATCACAAGATTACCAGCCTAATATGAAAGCAATCAAGAAGAACTGAAATTTGTGACAAAGAACAGTGTACGGAAGACTTATGAATGAAATAACTGCAAGATCCAGAACTAGAGGTTCTCCCAGATGGAGGGAGAAGACGATGATTGATCATTTCGGTAAAAAAAACATACCTCTACATGAGTCATTATATCATCCATGCGTGGAGTGCTACATCAAGATGAATGCAAAGACTTTTGTCCAGAGCAATTGACAAATAACATATGACGAGAAACCTCAAGACTTTGAGGCATACCAAAAAAAGACCCTTGTATACAGATGGAATTAGATAACTTGGTGGAGAACCTCTAATGTACAACATAAGCATGGTGAACATTCTTTATAACAGAGATATTGTATCAAGATGATTACTTAGTAGATCAGATCTCATGATGACAGAAGAAGTTCCAAATGAATATGTTCCATTTTTCCAACAATGATATACTCTATTGATCAAAGCTACATGAAGCCTTCAGAGAAAACCAGTGTTCCATACCAAAGTACATTTGAAATCAAGAATTACATTATCCATGATGAAGTCTAGAAAGGAGAAAGTGGTTCTCCAATACATATCTCCACAGATGAGCAGATAAACAAACATCTTGGTAAAACTTCTATCCAAGATGAAAGAGTTTGCGTACTCAAGATGGAGCTCATGGAGACGACTTCCTATTGAAAAAGGAAGAGATGACTCCCAGGTTGGGAGGGAGCACTGAAATGTATTGATTTATGGAGAGTTATTTTTTTCATTTCGAAAAATGGTCTAGGATGAGCAGTTTCCTTTCCAGTTCGAAAAGTGGATTGAGATTTCTGACGGACAACCATTTCCCATTTTGATTAGCATGGGACATGCTCTAGATTGGTGATGTATCATAGACAATGATTTCCCATTGTGGTTAACATGGGGAGTGGTCTAGGGAAATCTCTCTTCTTGAGGGTTACTCAAGAAGACTAACCCGCCTCGTTGGACAACTTTTTCTCATTGTAGTTAACATGAGGAATGGTATGTTTTGGAGGTTGATACAGGACAATCTTTTCCTCTTGTGGTTAATAGGGGAAATGGTTTGGACAATCATTCCTTAGTGTTTATACATTCTCTCCAGGGTGCACTTTGATTAGTGTAGGAGGAATGGCCCAATGTAGGAAATGGTCCAAGCTCTGCAATCAGGGCCAAACATTCCTTAGGACTTATACATTCTCTCCAGGGAGCACTTTGATTAGTGTAGGAAGAATGGCCTAGGGTGGGGAATGGTCCAGGTTCAGAAGACATGAAAGTTATTCTTCCTTGCTTGAGAAGAATAGTCAGGATATCTCATTGTTCTACTTTGAGGGAAGATATTCTTTCATATCTCACAGATGTGAGTGAAAGATTGGCCCAGATGATTCTGTTTATATCATAACATTGTTTATGTGCAAGTTGATATCAGATGATTGTTATGAAGACTATATGTCAGTAGATGTATACTACTGTGGTGGATGTATTCCACTTTTCATGACTATATGTTGCTAATCAAGTACTTGTGTGTTACTTGGTGTGGTAGTGTACCACTGGATTGTAGTTATGTACTACTATGGATAGACATAGTTGTGTTATATTTTGTTTCGATTGCCTTGAAGACTATCAACAATATTGGAAATGATTATCGGTTATATGGATAATCAAAGGACAAATATTTCCCAAACGAAAAATGGTTCAGAGAATTTACTCTTCTAGATTAGAAAAATAGCTCTTGTATTACTCTATGAAGTGAGAATCATATCTGATTACTCAGATAGAGTATGGTTTTGAGAGATGATGCAGTTGATGACACTGGCGATTATGATGGTGCTCATGATCTAGTCATGATGTTGATGCTACTGGGTGAACAATATGTTTTTTTTTCTCAAGACCATTACCTGTAATACCTCCCTAGCTAGGAGGGAGTGTTGATATTATGGTATATGCAGGATGTATTTACCTCCACATGTATACCTAGTGAATATAGAATACTCTCGGAAGAAAGAAGAAACCCTAATGAGTTGGCTAATAACCCTAGAAGACTTGTTGGCTCAAGAAGATAATTTACATTAGGTTATTAGCCTCCAAGAGAAGAAGTCGGCTAGAAATAATAATATATACTGAACAGATAGATACCTAGAATGAGAAGTTGTCCCAGGCAGTTAGTGAAAATTAGTATAAATACAAGAGGCCACTTCTCATTCTAGCAGGCAGTATCAGAATTGCAGAGCAACACTTGTGCGCACTGTAGTTGCCCAGTTTCTGCGCAAGTTTGGAGGAGAGTTGCCATTGTAGTTGCTGCAACTAGCAGTTATGCTTGGACTATCTCTTGGCTAGGGTTTGGACTATCTGATCAGCTCTTATTGGTTCGATATCCTTGGGGAAAGGTGCACTACCCTTTGTTTGGCTATCTAGCCTAGGGTTTTCTTCTATAGTGATTCTCTGTCAAGGTTAAGGTGCTCATAGGGTAGCTTCGACCTATGGTTGGGTGATAAGGGTATTGTCAATGGTAAAATGAGAATATCCACTTATATTCTAAAATTTGACACATGTCTGCCTGAATTTTCATGAGTTCCACTTAACACTCGTTCCCTTTCTACAGGAACTTAGGAAAACATAGGTTATGTCAAACCTTAGCCTTCAGAAAATAATAATATAATATTATTCCCTAGAGATAATCCCTCTATATTATCCCCTATTCCTAGACACTTATCCCCTTCCCTTTCCCTACCCAGTGGATATTAGTCCCCCATAACTCTTTCTTTATGGTTAGTGTACATGAAACGATGTGATTTTATTAATGATGTGAGTCTTTACATATACAAAATCAGTCTCATTGGCCTTAGCATATGGGCTCTCCAGTATAATAGATACATAAGTCTTCTAGCTTATAAACAGTTGGTTCACCAACCTTTAAACATAATTACAATTTAGTAGGGGCTCAGCCTTGGGGTGTTACAATCCCCTCCCCTAATTTTTACACTGTCCTTAGTGAAACTTATTTACACAACAACAAAAAGATTTCTTAGATCTCTAAAAAGATGCAGGTATTCTTCCCGAATAACACCTTCATGCTCCCATGTTGTGTCCTGAGGTCTGTACCAGGTCCAATGAACCTTTACAAGCCTTATGGATTGATTCTAGACTTGCTTGCTTTTCTAGTCCAATATGTGCACCCGATGCCCTTGTAAAACACCTTCTTTCTCCATAAGAATCACATTCCATTTAATCACATGATTAACATCAGGTATATATTTATTGAGCAATCAGACATGAAATACCTTATGAACAGGCATACATGAAGGAAATGAAATCACATAAGCTACTGGTCCAATCCTTTCTAGAATTTCAAACAACCCACAATATCTAGATGCCAGCTTGGAACAGTTTCCCAGCTTCATGGAACTTCTGTTGTCTTTCACCTTCAAGAAAACTTGATCCCCCACTTTAAATTCCTTGTAAGTTATGTTCTTGTCAGCATAGCTTTTATTCCTGTCTTGGGAAGCCTTCAAATTTTCTTTAATCTTTAGCATTTTCTCTTTCATTTCCTTGAGAAACTTTGTCCCAATCACTGCCCTATTAGCTGGGTTTCCCAACTTACTCGGGTGTTTCAATTTCTTCCATAAAGTTCTTCAAACATGCTCATCTTCAGTGATGATTGGTACCCATTGTTTTAGGAAAATTATACCAAGTGTATATGATCTTCCCATTTATATGGGTTTTCCATCACATACATTCTTAAAATATATTATATCACTTGATTTACTCTTTCTTTCTATCCATCATACTCAGGATGATAAGTTGTGTTGAAGTTCAGGTTCGTTCCAAATCCCTTGAATAATCCTCTTCAAAACTTTGAGGTAAAATCTGGGTCTCTATCAGACACAATTGTCTTGGGTATTCCATGCAAGCGTGCTAATTACCTCATATAAATATCAATAACATTAGTTTCCTTCTGAGTAGTCCTCAATGGAATAAAATGGGAAGCCTTCATGAGTTTATCTACCACCACCATGATGGAATCATGTTGTTTGTTTGTTCTGGATAATCTTGTGATGAAATCCATTGTCACCACTTCTCACTTCCACTCAGGGATGGTTAATGGTTGTAGAAACCTGTCTAGGTTTCTATGCTTAGATTTGACCCTTTCACACTCCATATATCTGCCAATGTACTCGTCAATTTATTTCTTCATGCATGGCCAATGGTAATGTCTCTTGATTGCTGAAACTATTTTTTTATATCCTGGGTGTCCCGCATAAGGTACATTATAAATCTCTTTTAAAATCTCACTCTTCAATTATGAAGAATTTGGTACATAAACTCTATTTTTTTTCAATATAATTCCATAAATTCTGAATTCATAAGCTTCATCTTTCTATTGCATTTTACCTTGCTACAATTTAGTTACCAATTCCATGTACTAAAAATAAACTTTTGCATCCTCGTAAATTATGCCTTTAAGATTCGTTTGATACATGCTAATGGTTATAGCATGTAGTTCATGAACTCTCTTGTTGATTGCAACAACCAATTTTTTCTCCTTTCCTTTGATATGCTTGATATCAAAGTCATATTCATAGAGGAATTCAAACCATCTACTCTGCCTACCATTCAAAATATGATGATCAAACAGATACTTCAAACCATTATGGTCTATCCTCAACTCAAACCTCTTTCCCATGAGGTAGTACCTCCACTTTTTCAAAGAGTGCATTGTGGCTACCAACTCCAAATCAAGAGTGGCGTAGAGATTTCCATGCTCTTTCAATTTTCTAGACTCAAAACATATCACAAATCCTTTCTGACTAAGGACTCCTCCTAGTTTGTCTTTTCATGCATTTTTGCAAAGCACAAAATCTTCATTCAGATATGGAATCTTCAGAATTGGAGCACTGGTTGACAGTTTCTTCAATTGATAGAATCTCTTTTCACATTCTTTTGTCCATTGAAACGTCTTCCCCTTCCTTTGAAAGGAAGTGATGGGGTGAGCTACTCTGGAAAACCCTGCAATGAAGCTTCTGTAGTAACCTTCTAGAACAATGAAGGATCTGACTTCCATCACATTTTTAGGTGTTCTCCACCCTTCAATGGCCTCAATATTTTTATGGTCCACTTCTATCCCTTCTTCATATATGATATGCCCCAAACAATGAATTATGTTTTGATAAAATGAGGACTTTCTCAATTTTTCATACAACTGATTCTCTCTTAGCACTTGCAAGACCATCCTCAGATGATTCTAATGTCGTTGTTCTGACTTGGAATATGTAAGGATTTCATCCAAAAATACAATGACAAACTTGTCTAAATATTCTCGAAAAACACCATTCATTAAGCACATGAAAACAACTAGGACATTTTATAACCCAAATGGCACCATTGAGAAATCATAATGACCATACCTTGTCCTGAAGGTGGTATTGTTGATGTCTTCCTATTTAATCCTTACCTGATGGTATCATGACCTGAGATCTATCTTTGAAAATATCCTAGCGTCCTTCAAGTAATTGAAGATATCATAAATCCTGGGTAGAGGATACTTGTTCTTTATAGTCACTTTGTTCAACTATTTGAAATCGATGCACAATCTCAATGTCCCATCTTTCTTCTTCATGATCAAGAATGGAGCACCCCAAGGTGACACACTTGGGTGTATATACCCCTTCTTTAGAATCTATTCAAGCTACATTTGCAACTCCTTCAGCTCTGGTGTACTGATTTTGTAAGGAGCCTTTGATACTGGAGCTACTCGAGGTATTAAATTTATAGTGAAATCAATATCTCTCTTTGGAGGTAGTCCTAATACATCCTTGTACACATCTTCAAAATCATCCAGGACTACATGATCCTCCAGATTTGGCACCTTATCCTTATATTCTTCCTCCATATGGGATGAACGTATTTGAAAACCCTTCCTGTAACACTTCTTTAGTTGCATTGTTGATATTTCCCAGACAGTGAATGCCCTATGAATTCCTTGCACTGTTATCTGATTTCCTTCCTCATCCAAGCAATTTAATGCCTTGTTATGATAGTCTAATATGGCATGGTGTTGGTCCAACCAATACATACCAATTAGGAAATCATATGATCCCAAAGGAAATATGTCCATATTTTCCTTGGTACTCTGTCCATTCATGCCCACTGGACATCATTTAACACACTCAACAACCATTCTCTTGGCTCCTCTAGCTAGTTACATGAGGCAATATTTCTCATGCCTGCTTCTTGGTAAAACAAATCTTTCCACAACCTTAGTATCTACATAGCTATGAATAGCTCTCAAATCAATTAAAATAGTAAGGGAATGTTTATTGATCATATATTAAACTTCAATCATGTGTGATTGAATCTTAGTTTTCTTTTTGTCCATGGATACATATATCCTTGGTACTCTTCTACCAATGTCCTCCATTGTTTCTTCTTGCTGAACATGGTGAACATCTCTCACCTTGTCCTTTTTGTGAGGGAAATATCTATACCTATGACCTCCATTACAACCCCAACACTTCATAGGTGTATGCCTTGTCCTTTTCCCACCTACTTTAGCCATCTTGGGCTCTCTCAAAACTTGTTGTCCTTAAGGACTATTTATGAAAAACGACGGCTTGTTCCCCTTCTACCTCTACTCCCTCTTAAACTTCCTCTTGTCTTCCCAATATTTTTGGAAAGTAGGCTTTCTTTTTGGCTGATCATTTAATAATTTTTCTCTCCTTATGGTTTCTTCCAGAGTCTTGGGATCATCATAATGGATTTTATCACTGATGAAATTTGGCAACCCACTCAAATATATCTAGATCTTGACTACCTCATTCTTAATGAAAGGGACATACTCAATAGTTGTAGAAATATCCTCTCATATTCATCTATAGTCATTCTTTGCAGTTTAAGTTCAAATAAATCTTTCATCTTCTTGTCATAATATCTCTTGCCTAAGTACTTATTTTCAAAATGTTTCTTGAATTCCTTCCAAGTCACATTTTTCTCCTTGAGGCATTGTACTTTCACCAACTGATCCCACCATATGGATGCCTTTCCTTTAAGATGGTAGATGGAAATTATTCCCTCTACATGAGAAGAATAGTTTTGTAGTTGGAGGTACTTCTTCATGCCTAGCAACCATGTCTCAACATGTTCATCCTTCTGGTGATCTCCATCAAAAGTAGGAGGTTTGATTTTATTCATTTCTCCTTTCAACTCATCCACCCCAGACCTCCTATGTTTCTTGATAGGGGATTTACTTGAGCTACTATGTTTTCTCCTATGGGAATGCTTTTGGGAGTGTTGGTGATGTCTGCTACCACTCCTTAATCTTCTTTACCCATCAGGGGGCCAATGGTTCCCTTATTTGTTGGACCCACTTTCCTTATCCAAATTATTTTCAATTCTTTCTAGGATCTGTATTAACTTCATATTGAAGTCTTCATGTTTCTCCTTGGATCTCTTAAGCCTTTCATTACCTGCCTGGTGAATTTGGACATCTTTTTGCAAATTCTTAATGATTTTCATTTGGCTCACTTCTTTATCTATTTTTTCTTCATGCCCATTGTAGTTTGTTCCTTCAATTCCCAAATGGACATCCATTCCTCTAACTTCATTCTCCAGACTATAAGCATCCTGTGGTTCCTCCATTTCTCTTCATTAGGTAACAATTTTGTTCAGTTGTGACAATTGGTAAATCTGCAAAATGTTCAAACAACCAAATTTTGTTAGGATATTAGTCTTTAATAATTTTCCAGAGTAACTTAAGAAATATGATTCAACAAAAAGAATATCAGACTCCATTTTCTATGGGTCTTGGTCAATCAAGAATCCCCATGGATCTATTTCTAAGCCTTATTCTATTATACAATTCACCTTCGGGCACTAGCACCTTTTTATTCCTTTAAACCTTAATTCACATGTGACCATGACTATGAACAAGTGTTAATGGTTAGTCTCTTATCCAGAGCCTCAAAACTTCTGGGCTCTAAAGCCTCAGAGATTTTCCCTTTCCACATATCACAATCAAAGAACTTGGAATGAGTGATTTCACAAAGGATGATGTATCTAAAGTACACATTCTCTATTAATATCTACAATGGATAGGAGCTTAGAGACTCCAGGCTTCGACGGTTTCCAAAGAAAATCAAAACAAATATCTCATAGTGTCGCATTGGTGAACTCACAAAGTGGGGTGGATCAATGGACCTCGACTTCCCAACATCTAATGGATGATATTTACTTTGGGGTTCATGGAATTTGAAGGGTTTCACATATGCACACTCAAAAAATGGTCGAACCACGAATACCTGAATACTTCCACGTCACCCTTGATGACATCATCATGTCATGTTACTTCGGTGCTATGGGACTTCAGGAATTTATTCCTCCCATTCCTTCATGAACCATTTCTTTCAGAGTGTCAAGTCTTTGGATGTTAGGATCTAATTCCACGCATCCCCTGTGACCATCAGGGCCCCACTAACCATGCTCAAGAAGAGTTCCATGTGGTAGAATACTAGAAGCGGACATGTGACCCAATATAGTCGATGACATGTGTCATGTTCTAATTGAAACTTCTATCTTCCAAAGGTTATTAACTAACTAACACGTGGCACACATCCCATGTGTCCATGTCATCCATGGTGACATCAGGAGGCCACATCACATAGGGAATTCAGGACTTCGGGCTTCGAAATATGTTACACTTGCATTCCTCAAATCTCTTGAACTCCGAACTTCCAAACTACTTTACCTTCCAGGGTCCACATGGTACAACTATCAAAAATTAAGGTGGTGGAAAGTGGCATGTCTAAAAAGGGTCCACATATCCACTGGTGACTTCATCATGCCACACCACTTCTATTCCTTGGCTTCACGGCTTCAGGCTTTGAGAATTTTCACACTAGCACACTTCAATTCTCCTGAACATCGAACTTCTGAACTACTGAGAGATCTATGGCTCACAACCATCCAAGTGCATATCTGACGACTGAGATCCATTTTGCATCACTACAAATTAACTTCTTCCCTGGGCTGATCTAACAGTTCTAATCTCTTCTTGCTCAAATCCAAGAACACACTTCTCCCCAGAGCTATGGTGTAGATCATCTCTAGGACATAGGAACTTTAGGCTTTGGCCCCTTTTTCTTATAACACATAAACTTTGTCGAAGTCACAAAGTCGAAAGGACTTAGGGGTTAACTCTCATGAACTATTTTCCATAACTAAGGGTTTTGAAGGATTTTCTACCTCCTGAACAGATCCTATGACCCAATTTCAAACCTCTCATCCCAACACAACAGTTGTTGTGGATTCTTTGTCTGTTTCCATTCCATAAACTGTTATACCTCCTGAACTTCATAACACAAACAAGGTATTCAATTGGCACCTAGGGACGCTCTGAACTTTGAATTTTATCGCTTTCAACAACAATTCACTCTAAAATATTTGTTTCATTAACCACTACCATGGCCCATCTAGGCTCAGTGTCAAAACCTCGACTCTGATACCATTTTGTAACATCCCCGACCTTCAAACCTTTGTCGGGTAACGCTACCTAAAAAAATGTATCTTTTTTTTTCTTCTCTGATACCATATATATTTATATACATATCTATCTAATGCAATTTAAACATTTATAACATTTTGTTCATACACCTATTCATGAAGAAACAAGATTAATACATACATACAATATATACAGACAATTCTAATAACATTATAACTTTATTTCAAGATACACATCATGCAGATAACAAACATTTGGTAATTATCTTTTAATACATGACCACCAACTACATGCATACCTTCCACAAACCTCCTAGCCTTAGACCACACTGCTCATCATGCTCAACAGTGGGTCACCCTCGATATGGGACTAAAATCCATAAGGAAATGGATTCCTAAGCTTGGCAAGGACAAAAGGAAAGTTGCATAGATCAATATGAATTATTTTCTCCCAAGAGACACTTACGCCCACAACCCACATACCCTCATTCACCACATGCTTGTCCCACCCCAAGAGCGTACACCTTCACTATCACAAGTCCATCAACTATCCACCTCCCTTCCAGGGCTTCAACAACAGGTTGAACTAGAAGTCTCAGATTATTGTAGCTTCTATGGGACTCACTCCAAGAGAACTAACTTCCTCAACACACTCTCTCACCTAGAAATAGTTTCTCACAGGGTTGACAACTTGCCTCTTCTATCCAACTCCGAAGTCTAGCAAGTAACTTCCACAGCAAAAATTTGGTATGGGCTTTGGTAATGACAACAAGCCACACCAGTCCATAAAAATGTGGGTAGCAACAGAAAAGGCTAGGGCATGATATGGCTCGAACATTATGCATTCGTGCTATGCTTCACAGGAAAAACGATTAGCTTCATAACACAGGTGTGTGGGTTTCAGAAGTTGTTGAGATTGACGATGTCGATAATGGATGGATGTGTCAAGGCTCTCCCTATCTCAGTGCTTGCATCAGTGGGGAGTATGGATAACTTCTAGAGTGAAAACCATCGTGAGAATGGTGAGGGAGCCCCCAACGAGATGACTTTCCCACTGAAAAACTGCATCTGCCCAATTTGACGCATGTCTTCCTAAAGTTGCATGAGCTCCACTTAACACTTGTTACCTTTCCCCGAGAACTTAGGAAAACATAGGTTATGTCAAACCTTAGCCTCTAGGAAATAATAATATAATAGTGTTCCTTTATAGGTAAGCTCTCTAGCATAGCCCATATTCCTAGACACTTAGCCCCTTCCCTTTCCCTACCTACTGGAGCATAGTCCCCCATAACTCATTCTTCTTGGTCATTCTACATGCAACGATGTAATTTTATTAATGACATGAGTATTTACATATACAAAATCAAGCTCATTGGCCTTAGCATCTAGGCTCTCCAGCCTAATAAACACATAATTCTTCCAACGTATAAACACTTGGTTCACCATCCTATAAACATAATTACAATTCAACAGCGTCTCGGCCTTGGAGTGTTACACTTGTCCTCTTTCCTAAATCTTATGCATTGGACGAAAGAGTATGTATATAAGGCTAGGCAAGTGGGATACAATTCTTATCGAAAAAAATAATAAGAATAAGTATGGATCATTCTATTCCTCAAGATGCATTATAATAAGAAACATTCCACTTCATACAACCATATCCTTTCATAAATGAGTGCGACTTAAATTTGTAACCTACATGTTTAATGATCGAGTGATGAGAATATATCTTCCCATCAAATATTCTATACTCAACCCTGTGATCTCATGCTCTAGACATCTGAACCAAATTACAAATAAAACGTAGGAACAGTACTTGTGTTTATTCCCATAACCAACTGGGCATTTGGGTATCCATGTGGTTGGTCACTTGATTCTCAAGTGAACTAGCATCAACCCTACACTGACACCCCATTTGGGTAAATTAAAACGAATAAAATTATTATTACATCATCATCGTTATTATCACTGAAAATTTATATTATAATGTTATGTTATAATATATGAAAAACACTTAAATATTCAAATAAAAATCATTTCACTCATCATATTTAAGTATTTTTATTTCTAAATGCATTTAATCAACATATTGTATCTTGTTGGATGAGAATAAATTGACCTTGAAGAACAATTAAAGATTATATGGAATTAATGGTTATAAATTTTTGCAAGCAGAATCCAAATTAAATGATTTCATAAAAGTAAAGTTAAACATTATATTGAAAATGTGAATTTAAATGAGTGATATATCAAGATGTTCAGGAGTACCCAATGTGAAAATAGATTCCAGAGAATCAAAATATTGTGACAATTGTGAAGGAAGTTGAGGAGGAGGGGAATCAATTGATAATGACACATGTGGAGGAGAAGGATAAGGATTAGTGGATGGTGACACAAGTGGAGGAGGAGGAGGATCAACGAAATATGGTGATACATGCGGAGGAAAAGAAGGAGGAAGAGGACCCAATGTGGATGTAGGTTCATGCACATTGGAAGGGGAAGAACAAGGAGGAGGAGGAGGAGTATTGGAAATGGATGTAGGTTCAAACACTTGTGGAGTGGGAGAAAGAGGAGGATTATACATGTATGCGGGTTCATAAACATGTGGAGGGGAAGCAAGATGATCCATAGAAGGTGCAACCAACTGATGTGGAGGAGAATCAAGAGGAAGAGGACGACCATGTGATGGAGTAGAGCATGTTCATGGCTCTTCTGAGGAGCTATATGAAGTGGGATCATGAGAAGCACGCCAAAAAATATTGATTAGTTTGATGAGACCAACAACATGATGCATCAACAATTTCATGTCATACATAAAACCATATCGTAGAGAGATCATGTACCTATAATACGTCTCTAACATGTGTGGGTAGCACTCCATGACTAGTCATGACACTGCATAGCTGATCCACCATCTCTATATGGACTTTCTCATCTAGAATGCGTGGCATGTTGGATATTTTTACGAGATGCTGGTCCTCTACCTCCTACATCACCTCATCCTTAGTGTCTGGGAGGAATATCCCCAACATATGTGTCAATATATACAAAAAAATAAATAATAATAATAAGATAATTGAAACAAAATGTTACAATAATGTACATGTGTAGTAAATAGGAGATAAAAGCATGAAACTATATTTTCAAACCATAACCATACTATTACCTCTCTCATTTGTTGGCTCAACTTATATAAAATGAATGTTTGGACATCCTCTCCAATCCTCCCATGCATATATGTACTTTTCAATATCATGGAAAAGATTATGCTCACTAGCCAATAAATGATGTACATCTCTACCAACCATAGAAATGGGATACTCGAACTGGAACTTCTTGAGCATCAACTTCCCCCACATACATATCAACACATCGAGCATAGGCCTAGTATGAAAGTAGGATACTAATGGTTGAGTGTTATGAACCATGATATCAAAAAATAGTTTAAATAACTTTGAAGTGAATTGGAAGAATCTCATCTAATGAAAACCGATGCAACAATGATCTAATGCATGACAAAATTGTCTCAAAAAATTCTCTGACCACCTAGTCAATTGGGGCCTCTACAATAAAATATGTACATAATAAAACATAGATCAACTAACATGCTTCCAATCAAAGCTATATTGTGACAGTTCCAAGCGAATAAGACATAGGAATCTAACATCCTTTCTACAAAATGAACTTGTTTGTACTTGAAGACCATGAACCTGAGGCTCCGAAGTGGAATGAACCTTGAGATGAACATATATTTTCACATATGCCAACTAGGTCTCTCCTACAACACCATGTGATATCATAGGGAAATGGCACAAATCATCCTCCCTCCTAGAAAACCAAATGATGAAATAGATATCCTCCTCCATGGGATGATACCACAAATCAGGACTAACCCTAAAACCATGTCACTCATGATTCCAATGACGGATGAACTATTGTAACAACAAATAGTCCCCCTGAGGGATTTACCCTCTAGATAAAAATTCAGGAGGACAAGATCCATCAAAAGGTCATCTGTTGAATTTGAAATAGGGATAGGAAACAACTTTGTCTCCATGTCCCTAACCTCCCACTCATGAACAAATGTGTGTCTTGACATGTTGTTATTGTTTTTTCTCCTCCTCTCATTGTTGTCATCCTTGATTAATTTAAATTATAAAAAAATAAAATATATAAATGATGTGTATTTTACAAAATCTAAAATAATACCTGGTGCACCTCAAACAAAACACACACCTTGATGATGGTGTAGGCTATCATACAAACAATGTCTCCATCCAATTTTGTTACTAATACACATCAGTGTCACATTTCTTATTGCAACACTGCATATTTTAGCATTGCATCCCATAATATGCACCTCAATAGTGAGTTTTGCAATAATGTGATGGGTAATATGCTCTTTACATCATCGGTGCATTGTTTATACCTAAAGGCACCACTATTTTAAAATGTTTCATCACAAATTAAGCGGTGTGATGTCTTAGTATGAACACACTCATGGAACTATATTATTGTAGAACCAACATCACATTTTGTTGTACAGGGGCATCCAATGAAAAACTATGACATGTGAAATTGTAGAATATTTTCCTTTTGCAATGCTTTTAACCACATTGCTTCATTTTGTTAACAAAGATGCACCACAATGCTAAAATTTTAGCAAGACAAATCATTAGTGCTCTTTGTTAAAATGAAAGCATCGGTGCACAAATTTTACAATAGTACTAGCATGATGTCTAGAAGTGTGTTGTATTACTAATGCACCGTGAACTAGGACTTACAAAAGACAAACCACAATGTTTTTTTTCAAAACCTGTCATGGTAAATACTTTTAGTGTTTAGACATTTGTACTCCACAGTTATTATTGCACCAACATGGATTTCAATGGTGCATCTAATAAGTCTCACTACTCTCATAGATTATTAAAATTTCATCCATGTGTCATTGTATTTACATCACTGATGTGTTTGCTGGAATCATGGCCATTGCTAAGTTAAATTGTTTCTACCGTGATAGTGGATGACTACAATTTTCATTAGTGGTGCATTGTAAAGGATAGAGAACTGGGAATGAGGTGTCCAATCAGATGTCATGCTATGCAAAGTCAGGAAATATATGTCCCTCTCTGGTTTCGTAAAAAACACTAGTTTCTTTTGTTAAAACAATTGCTTCTCTACGTTAAATTTGATAAATAGTTAAGTTAAAGGTGAGGTTAATGAAGTGAAATGCACCTGTGTTGGTCGAAGCCAATTATCCACCAGCTGTGGGGCATTAGAAAGGACAACCCACTTAATTTTTAAAATTTATTGTGGTTCTCTTTATTAAATGGCACCAATGTGTACATGTATATGATATGCATCAGGGGTGGTTCTTATTGTGAATTTGTCACATGACACACCATGTTGGAGTGGGATGAAGCATTCAGGTGCACTGCATGGAATTGATTTTTTTTTAATGTCAAATTTCAAGATAAATTCAAATTTTAATTTGAAGAAAATGAAAATAGTATGGTAATAAACAATTTAGTTGGCCTATTATGCCTTCAATAGACATCATTTTACCAATCAGAGGAAATACAAATTTGTGGTAATTTCCAAAATTTGTAAATGTGTGGAAACTACCAATGGAGCTATCGAAGTCAATCTATAGCAATGCAAATAGGGTTTGTTTTAAAGGAGGGTGACCATTTGTGCTTACGTGAGATTTTTGAAGCACACACTTTAACAATGAAAATTGGCTTGGTATATTTTTATTTACCTTATTGTAGTGCACCTCACGACATAGAGGTGTACTAGTGCATAACAATGACATTGGTTTGCTTTATTTGTTGCATATAATTTATTATTATAAAGTATGGCAGGATTTTTGAACATTGAAGCACTGCAGATTTATTTTTTAAATATGGAACAATGTGTATCTACCTTAAAACAAAACCAATAAAAGAACTTTTGGTTTCCCAACTCTACTAACAACGTCATATATAAACAAAGAAGGGATAGATTTTTCAAGGAGATTCCATAAGAAACCTCCACAATAATTTGTTCTTCTTGCAGTGTTAAATATTCAGTAGGTCACCTATAATGAACCTCATAATCACCATAAAAAAAAATTCTATGAAGTAATTCCATTTCGTTTAAGCTCAAAATTTAAGAGAAGCTAAGATTTATTTATGTCCATAAACTAATTATGAAAAGTTCGAAATACTTAAAGGTGCATGTCTTCATGGCAAGCAACACTCAAAAAAAAACATCACACTAAAAAATCTGTATAACTAGTTTAAAACCTTTCTATGCAACAAATTTTGTACTTCTTACGCCCTGCACATAGTGACTTATAATGATTATCTATTATCTCTATCCTGTCTCTATCTCAGATGAAGATTCTCCATCGATTCTACCAATCCATTCCTTATTGTATTAGAGTTGTTCATATAACCAATAACTCTTACCTTGTTCCTATAGTTTTGTGAAAGACAGTGATCAAATGGGTTTTGATGATTCTCCCAATGATGAACACACAAAACAAACGGGCCACGTTGTTTGCCAAAAAAAAAACATGCAAAGAGAAAAAATAAGACTAGAAGACTGTGGCCTCCATACTTCGGGGTTTTTGGGGTTTGGAGTCCCACAACTTCAAAATCCAAAACATAAAACCACAACATCGATCGAATCGCGAAAACACAGTGTGACCAGCACGCCGGGGTTTTTGGGTTCGGGGTATTGTGACTTCAAAATCCAATACAACAATTCTGAAATATCGAAAAATAAAGGTGGGACATGTACTTCGTGGTTTCGTGGTTCAGAAACTTTGCGAGTACAAAAGACAAACATCAACACAAAACAACTCTCGAAATTGCCAAAAGTTACCAAAACTTTGGGATTTTGGAGCTCGGAATTTTGTCGATACAAAACCCAACATCAACACATAACAAATCCCGAAATTGAGAAAAGTGACCAGTACTTCGAGATTTCGGAGCTCAGGATTTCGTGAGTGCAAGAGCCAACATCAACACACAACAACTCCTAAAATTGTGAAAAGTGACCAGCACTTCAGGATTTCAGAGTTTGGAATTTCATGAGTACAAAATCCAACATCAACACATAACAACTCCCAAAATTGCAAAAAGTGACCAGTAGTTCGAGATTTCGGAGTTCAGGATTTTACGAGTACAAGAGCCAACATCAACACACAACAACTCTCGAAATTGCGAAAAGTGACCAACACTTCGGGATTTCGGAGTTCGGAATTTCATGTGTACAACAGCCAACATCAACACATAACAACTCTCAAAATTGCGAAAAGTGACCAACACTTTGGGATTTCAGAGTTCGAGACTTCGCGAGTTTAAGTGCCAACAACAACACATAACAACTCCCGAAATTGTGAAAAGTGGAACGGGTTGGACTAGTGCTTCAGGGTTCGGAACTTTGTGAGTTCAAGTGCCCCAACCTCATATGTAACAACCCCAAAAACATGACAAGGAAAGGTTGGGTTAGAGATTACAAAATCTTTCTATTGAAAATCTAAAGCAACAAATCAATCAAAAATGCAAAGGAAGACAATATTTTACTTCTACTGTAATTCTCACATTAATCTTCAAAATTCCATGATCTTTTATCCTTTGATGGTGTTCTTACTTCCATTCCATGAGACAGTAGGTTTAGAAGGATTCAATGTCCATTTACTGATCAGAATTCTGAAAGTCTAACTTTTGTGTTTTATACGCATATAATCTATAAAAGGGGTACAATACGGTAACAATTTCTGTAAAAGGTGACTCCTATTATATTCACTTAGAGCCTCTTTTAATCAATTCATTAAATGTCACCAGTACTAGATCTCTGCATCTAGGTAAATACATGAATAAGGATATCATTCCTTCAGAGTTTGGTAATTAGAATTGATGTTTCGAGAAATTTTCATGGGCTTTTAACTACAGAGAGGACCTGCCCTGTTGACATTAATCTCCTCATTTCCTTACTTACTAATAGGAAAGTAAATTACAGGTGCATCCATCTCGCATTTTACTCACATGAGGAACAATTTTCTAGAGTTTGGATGTTTATTACAAACTTCGTGAGGACAGACATATTATAACTACGAAAGGACTTCATCTTCCGCAACAAATAACTATACCTCATCATATAGATGTGAACATTCCCGCAAACGTATTACAACTATATAAATAAGGATTTCCTTCACATATATTCCTCACAACAAAAAAAAGGGGGGAAACGTTGCAGTTCCGTTTAATCAAATACAATGCATCGGATATTAAACCATTCGAAATAGAGAATATAAATTATTCCTGTTCAGATTTAATAGACACATGACATCTAATGAAACATATCCATTCATAATAGAGAGGGGTAGATCAAAATTTATGAATCAAATCCATGTGAAGACAAAGGGAACATCCACGTTCCGCCCAACCGTAGAACAGGGCAGCCAAAACTACATGCTCGATTCACCCCCTAGCCTGGCCATGAATCCATGAGGCAAACTTGGAGAATCCTCAACAATATTTCAAATTTTTCATCAGTTATCCCCTTTCCTCACACTTTCTCGGCAGTTCTCATAATAGCAAGAGAACTCACAATCCTTTCCCATCATACTAGGCAATGTCTTGCCTCCTCGCATATGTTATTTATCAATTTTTACCCAGGTATTTTTCCCTCCTTTGGGGATTTTTGCATCTTTTCTTAATCCCTGATTTTAAGGGGTTTCTAGTTGCCAAATCTCTAATTTTCCACTTGTAATAATCAGCCCATAGATAGTTACAACATGTTCCCCACTCATGGAGTCATGGTCAACTGATTTTTAACATGACTTTTCCATTGGTCCTCCTACAATTAATATAAATATTATGTTGTGATACAATTTTCATAGTCAAATAGTTAGTTGAGTCCAAATAGATCTCTACCCAATAGTCACAATAATTAAATACAATTATTAAATTCAAAATTTAGAATTGCCATAAATGGAACAAAAAATTCTAGATTCGAATTTGCCAAAAATAGAAATAAATTTCCAGCACACAAAAAAAAAATATTTTATTTTTGGGGGATGCCACATCCTTTCCCCCTTCAGTAAAACACTGTCCTTAGTGTTCGTTCCTTTCTTATAACATGATTGGATGATATTTCCGCAAATCTCCCTCCAATTCCCAAGTTGCCTCCTCAGGACTAAAGTGCTTCCATTGCACCTTTACCTGAGCGACGACTCTATTTTGAAGTGTTATTTCTCTCTGCTCCAGAATGCGTAGGGGTTCCACCTGGAACTCACCTTGGTGTTCCACCTGCACCAATTTCCAATCAGTCATATGAGTAGGGTCATGAATATAATTTTTCATCAAAGAAACATGAAATACATTATGAATTCTTAGATTAGCTGTAAGTGCAAGCTGATATGCCACGGGTGCAATTCGAGATAGTATCTCGAAGAGCCCACAAAACCTGGGTGCCAGCTTGGTAAAGTTCCCCAACTTCAACAAGATTTTTCAGGCTTTGACCTTCAAGTAAACATGGTCTCCCACTTGAAATTCCAAGTATCTTCTTTTCTGATCCACATAGCTCTTTTGTCTGTCTTGTGCTTCTTTCAAGTTTTTTTGTACCTTCCTTACCATGTTCTCCATTTCTTGGAGCATATTTTGTCCAACCATGAGTCTATTAGTCAAGTTATCCCATCTAGCTAGAGTTGTACACTTTATGTCGTACAGTATTTCGAAGGTCTCAACTTAGCTGAAGTTTGGTACCCATTGTTATGTGCAAATTCTACCAAGTGTAGGTAGTCTTCCCATTTGTTCAGCTTTGTTCTTACATACATGTGTAGCATATCCTCTATGGTTTGGTTTATCCTTTCGTTCTGTCCATCCGTTTGTGGATGATAACTCGTACTGAAATTCAAATTAGTATTTAGCCCTACAAACAATTCCTTCGAAAAAACAGATGTGAATTTTATGTCTCTATCTGAAATCACCATTTTAGGGAAAACCATGTAGTCTAAAAATTTCTTTCATGAATATTTCAGCAATATTAATAACTTTAAAAGTAGACTTTACAGGAATAAAGTGTGCAGAATTACTGAGTTTATCGATTACAACCATGATTGAATCATTATGTTTATGATTTTTAGGCAAACCTGTTATAAAGTCCAGCGATATGGTCTCCCATTTCCATTCTGGTACTGGTAATGGTTGTAATAGGTTGGCTAGATGTTGGTGTTTGGCCTGAACCTGTTGACAATCTTGGCACCTAGCCAAGTACTCTATTGTTTCGCCCTTCATATTAGGCTAGTAAAATAGTTTTCTGAGTGTTTTTATTGTTTTCTGGTAACCTAGATGGCAAGAAGATGGTTTCTTATGCACTTCGTCTAAAATAGTTAATCTTAGCTCTGTTGAATCTGGTATGTAAAGTTTGTTTTTAAATCTTAATAGTACCTTCTTGTCGATACTTATATATGGTTTATCTGAGTTTGCGATACTATTTTGAAATTATGCCATTATCTTAGTGCAATTTCCAACGTTGATACCTGCCATCCTTATTCTTTGTTCCAGATCACTTTCTTCCCTGCTCATGTTTATCTCAAATAACGCATGGACTCTTCTGCTTAATGGGTCTACTACTTTATTTTCCATACTCTTGATATGTCTGACCTCGAAGTCGAATTCACTCAAGAAGGCTAGCCACCTTGCTTGTCTTGCATTAAATAATAGTTGGTTAAACAAACATTTCACCCTGCTATTATCCGTCAATAGTAAGAATTTTCTGCCCACTATATAGTGTCACAACATTTTTAAGGCATGTATCACTGCTGCCAATTCTAAGTCATGAGTGACATAGTTTCGCTTGTGTTCCTTTAATTTTCAGGACACATAACAAATCACGTGCCCTTCCTGAGTTAGAACATCACCTAGACCCTCTTTACTTGCATCAACACATACTGTGAAGTCTTTATCTGGGTCGGCTACCTTCAAAATGGGTGCCGATGTCAATAATTCTTTTAGCTTATTAAAACTGTCTTGACACTTTTGCGACCAGTTAAACTTGGTCCCTTTCTTTTGTAATGACGTGATAGGGTAGGCTATCTTGGAGAACCCTTCTATAAATCTATGATAATATCCAATGATTCCCATGAATGATCAGATATCTTCCACATCCTTAGGTATTGGCCATTCCAAAATGGATTTTATCTTTAAAGGGTCTATGACAATACCTTCGAAGGAAATGACATGTCCTAAATATTGTATTTCTTTTTGATAAAAGTCACATTTGTCAAATTTTGTGTATAGTTTGTGTTTCGTTAGTGTTTGCAAAACCATTCCTAAGTGTTCATCATGTTCCTCCTTCGTTTTAGAATAGACCAGAATATCGTTGATAATTACTACTACAAACTTGTCTAGGTACTCACTAAAAATGTTGTTCATCAAGCACATAATTGTGGTTGGTGCATTAATGAGTCCGAAAGGTATGACTACAAAGTTGTAGTGTCCATATATTTTTTGAAAAGTTGTTTGTTTATGTCCTGGTCCTTTATCCTAACTTGATGATAACTAGAATGTAAATACAATTTTGAGAAGATCTTGGCCCTACCAACTTGATCGAATAGATCATTTATCCTAGGTAAGGGATATTTGTTCTTAATGGTCACTTTGTTTAGTTGTCTATAATCGATACATAGTCTTAGAGTATCGTCTTTCTTTTTCACAAAGAGGATTGGTGCTCCCCATGCCGAGACACTTGGTCTGATATACTCTTTGTCCAAAAATTTCTGTAATTGTATTTTTCATTCTGTCAGTTCTAGTAGACTCATTCGATAGGGTGCTTTTGAGATGGGGGCTGATCCAGGTAGTAATTCCATGGAGAAATCTATTTCTCTCCTACAAGGTAATTACGGTATCTCATCAACAAACATGTCTCTAAATTCACGTAGGACAACAAAGTCTTCTAACTTGGGCTTATCTTCTTTTTCTAATAGATTTGTTACTTGGATGGCATAAACTTGATATCCCTTTCTAATACATTTATTGAATTGCATCGCTGAAACTTGTCTCATTGACACAGGTTTTGGTATGGCTTGGGCTATTCTAACAGTGCCAAAATTATCTTTGTAGCTAAGTATCTTTGTATAACAGTCTAGTACTACTTTGTGTTGTTCCAACCAATCCATCCCGATAATCATATCATAAGATCCTAGTGGTAGGATGTTTAGATTGGTCCTTATCTTTTGACCATCTAAGTTGAACTCAAGATCAAGAATAAAGTTAACTACTTTTCTTTTAGCACCTGTTTCTAGTTGTACAAGAAAGGATTTTTCGTGCTTTTGTTTCTTAAGTTTATTCAACTCTACTACATCAGGAGTAATATAACTTAACATAGCTCTAGAGTCAATTAAAATAGAGATTCGATGGTCATGGATTTTACCTTTTATTTCTACCACCGAGGACTTGTGGTCAGCTTGTCCACCATCTATGGCTGCATTTATCCTATGCAGACTTTCGTCCATGTCTCCCACTGTCGAGGCTTCCTGCAAATTGTGGACAACTGTAACACACCCACTACGGCATAATAAATCTTTCGCATTTTTTTGAGGGACAGAATCCCTGAAGTCCTATGGGGGCTTAGCGCAGGATAGCTCTTCCCTTTTTCAACCTCCATGTGATCATCAGTTATGACCACTAGCCAGGCAACTAGGCGCCTTTTCACATTTCGTGACTTAGTGATATATGCGAGTCTAGTCTTTCGACTCTGCAAACCCTAAAATGTCGAAATGTCGAAAATACTTCGATCAACAATTAGCCCCCCTGGGCTATGCCTTGGCCCATATGACCACCTCTCATAAGACCATAGTCTTATTCCATTTGGGACTTATCAATACGAGAGCCCAACCTCTTATCAATGGGACTCCTGATTTCCCGATTTTTGAAATCCCGATGGACTCTTCCTTTTGGGATTTTCCCCGAAATACTGGATTACTGCCACGTGTCCTCCACGGATGGATGGTCCATATCGTTTAAGGACTTCTCTAGGTGCCAAGTCAAAATAATCACCTTCCTCTCTTGTTTCTCGATGTCTGAATCCCCAAAATGGGTGATCTTGTGACACGTGTCCTCCCTTAATTGGACGATCCAGATCTATTTCGAGACTTCCACCATGGAGTGTCCTGATCTCTCGTCCTTGAGACCTTTGAAATCCCAAATTATGAAATACTAAAATGGGTGATCTCGCGACATATGGCCTCCCTTAATTGGATGATCCAGATCTATTTCAGGACCTCCACCATGGAGTTTCCCGATCTCTTGTCCTTGAGACTTCTGAAATCCTTAAGTCTGAAATCCTGAAATGGGTGATCTCGCGACACGTGGCCTCCCTTAATCGGATGGTCCATATCTATTTCGGGACTTCCACCATGGAGTGTCCTGATATCTTGTCCTCGAGACCTCTAAAATCCCAAAGTCTAAAATCCCAAAATGGGTGATCTTGCGACACGTGGCATCCCTTAATCGGACGGTCCAGATATATTTCGAGACTTCCACCATGGAGTGTCCCAATCTCTTGTCCTTGAGACCTCTGAAATATCGAAGTCTGAAATCCCAAAATGGGTGATCTCGCAACACATGACCTCCCTTAATCAGACGGTCCAGATCTATTTCGGGACTTCCACCATGGAGTGTCTCGATCTATTGTGCTCGAGACCTCCGAAATCCTGAAGTCTGAAATCCTGAAATGGGTGATCTCGTGACACGTGGCCTCCCTTAATCAGACGGTCTAGATCTATTTTGAGACTTCTACCATGGAGTTTCTCGATCTCTTGTCCTCGAGACCTCCAAAATCCCAAAGTCTAAAATCCTGATACTAACTCCTCTTTTGGGACTTTCACCTCTGTTCACAAAGGCTTAACCCTCATGCATCTCTTGACAGATCCAACGACTGTCAATTTTTCTGATTAATATCTGATGGGTCATATCTTTCTCACGCTGTGCACTCTCCTGCTGCTCCATGGACGTGGAAAACTAATGGTCCAGATCTCTTCCTTTCTGCCACAGTGCACATCGGGGTTCTTGCCCTTTGGGTTTCCAAGTGCCGAAACATCGAAATATCAATATTTTAAGAGCATCATTCTTCCTCATGCATGATTACTAAGACTTTACACCTTCAAATCCTTTTTCAAGTTCTTGGTAAGCTTTCCAAGAAGGGTGTCTCTATGGGGAGATCTATCCAGGGTATTACCTAAGATGGATATGGGTATAGATTTCTCGAGATTAGACTTGAATTCTAAATTAAGTCAATATACATATAAATAGTGATTTATAAAACATAAGGCATACGTAGTATTTCCATCATAAGCATGCAACCACCATTTTTGGTCAAAACACCACACAAACATTCTTATACTGAAACCATTTATAATTGCACAGACTATGATCATAAATGTCAAAATATACATTTCAAGATGAAAGATGTAAAACACTTATCAGAAATAACACCAGATGTGATTGCAACTACTGAGAGGGGTGCTCGTTTCCACCCAACTGTAGGCTCAGTGACTCCCAATGAATTTACCACTAGACACCCTCGAGCTGAGACCACGATGCTGCAAGACTGAGTCTATGTTCGCTAGTGATCAAGAACAAAGGTTACTCTCCTTCTTCTCCGCTATCACTCACTCTGTATTTTCCATAGTTCTTTTTCTTTCCCTCACATCTGTCCCCTTCATCGCACACTCTTCCTGCCTTTTCTCTTTTTCAGTGAGGTTGTGTGTGGCATGATATTCCTTGCGGTGGTTAGGTCTGAGGACCCTATGGATGGGAGGTTCACCCCCATCCCTCATTACTCATGAGGAGCCATTTACCTACCAACCTTGTGAGTCATTTAATTCGGGGCCAGCAAGCCACTCTTGGTTCTCCAGGCCAGTGAAGTCCAAATACGGTATTGGAGTCAGTGGAAGTTAACACCACCATTCCAGGTTCCTTCCACCACCTTTCTCCAGCCATTGTGGTCTCTTTTTTAGCACATCTCCAGTCAGCAGTCCTGCTATATATATATATATATATATATGTTGGATTACTGAGAGGGGGGGTGAATCAGTAATAGCGTAATTATAATCCTTTTTCTTCAAATGTTATATCAATGTAGAATTATTATCCAAAAGTGAGCAGTAATAAATAAACAATCACACACATGAACAGTACACCAGTGTTTTACGTGGAAACCCAAATCGGGAGAAAACCACGGAA
>ML777603.1:597112-637002 GCA_009831015.1 Picea engelmannii | reverse complement strand
CTATTGGGTCCATTACCCAAAACTTTGTGCTACGGGTCTTTCTTCAAGGGTTGACATCAATGACAACCAACCTTAATCAACAATCTCCCCCTTTGGCATTGATGGCAACACTCTGATGCAACACTGAAATCATATTAGTCATGATATATATATATATATATATATATATATATATATATATATTCATAATATTATTCACATTCATCAACCTTTTTCACAAGGTCCATTCACATCACACATTCACATTTCTGAGTTTTCCACAATACTTGGCCAATATAGTTATTTTTATAGACTGGGGGAAATAGGGTATTACAACAGCACTATTGTTTGCTACAATTAAACATGGACATTTCCTCCTTAGATGAGGCTCTCCACACTCCCAACACTTTAATGGCTTGCAGGAGTTGTCCCCAAACTTCTTCATTCCCAGGTGTACCAGTTTAATGCTACCTTGCGTATTCAGATGATTGGAGTGAAAATCCTTCCTTGGGAAACTTTTTGCTGCATTCTGATAAGGAGCTGGTTGGTATCCCTTCTTACGCTGGTGCATTCCATCTTATTTCTTATCCTTCTAGGTCTTGGGAAACTCTACCCACTATTTATACTGGTCATAGCACATTCGTTCCTTCCTAAATGCCTCACTCAAGGATTTGGGGTTGTCAAACTCGATTCTGTCCCAGTAAGCCTGTGGTAAATAGCTTAAGAATTGTTGGATCTTTACCTTGTCCTCTTGAATGTACAGTACGAACCTTAATAGTTCCAGAAACTTATTTATAAGGTCCTCCATTGTCATTTGTTTGAGTCATAATTCGTAAAATTCTTTCATCTTCCTTTCATAATAGCTTTCAAAAAGGTATTGTTTCCTGAAATACTTATTGAAGTCAGACCATTCCAACTGTTTCTCCTTGAGGCCCTTAGCCAATTTCAGGTCCTTCCATCAAATCCTGGCCTTCCCCTTCAGATTGTATATGGCCATTCTAACCTTCATATTGCTGGAATAGTTGTAGATTTGGAATTATTTTTTGATGTCCAACAACCATGCCTTAGCTTCTTCTCCTGTCCTGGATTCTCCATCAAAATTAGTTGGTTTAATCTTTTTAAATTCTCCTTCATGGTGGTCTGTTTGTTTTCTTTTTTTGTCTGGTATGGTTTTGTCTTCAGCTGTAGGTGTCCCTTCAAACGAACTATCTCTTTTTTCTGTTTTTGCACCAGAATTCTTGGAGGCCCTTTTGCGGACCTCTTCCTCAGGGTTATCATCTTTTGGGATTTTCTTAGTTACTATACTACGCAGGAGGACTTCATTTATCTCTTGTTGTTCTTGCTGTGCCTTCTTCAATTTTTCATTGTCAGCCTTGAAAGCCTGTAGTTCAACAATAAGGTTCCTCATTGCTTCCAACACCTCCGTGGGTGAGCTTCCATCACTGTTCTGTCTTGGATCTCTAGGAGGTCCTTGCCATAGATTCTCTTCCATCCTGATTTCTGCACCTTCTTGAGCTTCCATTTTTCAACACAAAATAGAAAAGGCTTTCTTTCTGTAACCAAAAGATTTATTAGTTTTTTTCATAAATCATAATATATACTAAGAAATTAATGTTTCCCTGTTCAGGCCCAGTGTTGTAACTTTTTCTCTGATACCATATGTAATGAACCTCATAATCACCAAAAAAAATAAAAATTCTATGAAGTAATTCCATTTTGTTTAAGCTTAGAATTTAAGAGAAGGTAAGATTTATTTCTGTCCATAAACTAATTATGAAAAGTTTGAAATACTTAAAGGTGCATGTCTTCATGGCAAGAAACACTAAAAAAAAAAAACATCATGCTAAAAAATCTCTATAACTAGTTTAAAACCTTCTTGTGCAACAAATTCTATACTTGTCATGCCCTGCACATAGTGACTTATAATGATTATCTATTATCTCTATCCTGTCTCTATCTCGGATGAAGATTCTCCATCGATTCTACCAGTCCATTCCTTATCAGATTAGAGTTGTTCATATAACGAATAACTCTTACCTTGATCCTATGGTTTTGTGAAAGACAATGATCAAACAGGTTTCGACAATTCTTCCAATGCCGAACACACAAAACAAATGGGCCACGTTGTTTTCCAAAAAAAAAAAAACACGAAGAGAAAAAATAAGACTAGAAGACTGTGGCCTTCGTACTTTGGGGTTTTTGGGGTTCAGAGTCCCACGACCTCAAACGCCAAAACATCAAACCACAACATCTCCCAAATAACGAAAAGAAAGTGCGACCAACACGCTGGGGTTTCGGGGTTTGGGGTCTTGTGACTTCAAAAGCCAATACAACAATTCCTGAATCATGAAAAAGAATGGTGGGACCCATACTTCAGGGTTTCGCGGTTCAAAAACTTTGTGAGTACAAAATACAAACATTGACACACAACAACTCCTGAAATTGTGAAAGTGACTAGCACTTTGGGATTTCAGAGTTCAGAATTTCGCAGGTACAAAAGCCAACATCAACACATAACAACTCCCAAAATTGTGAAAAGTGACCAGTACTTCGGGATTTTGGAGTTTGAGATTTTGCGAGTACAAGAGCCAACATCAACACACAACAACTCCCGAAATTGCGAAAAGTGACCAAGACTTTAGGATTTCAGAGTTCGGAAATTCGTGAGTACAAAAGCCAACATCAACACATAATAACTCCAAAAATTGTGAAAAGTGACCAGCACTTTGGGATTCCGGAGTTCGAGATTTCACAAGTAAAAGAGCCAACATCAACACACAACAACTCCCGAAATTATGAAATATGAACAGCACTTTGGGATTTTGGAGTTCGGAATTTCACGAGTACAAAAGCCAACATCAACACATAAAAACTCCCGAAATTGCGAAAAATGACCAGCACTTCAGGATTTTGGAGTTTGGGACTTCACGAGTTCAAGTGCCAACATAAACACACAACAACTCCCAAAATTGCAAAAAGTGGAAAGGGTTGGACTAGTGCTTCGGGGTTCAAAACTTCGTGAGTTCAAGTGCCCCAACCTCACATGTAACAACCCCAAAAACATGACAAGGAAAGGTTGGGTTAGAGGTTACAAAATCTTTCTGTTGAAAATCTAAAGCAATAAATCAATCAAAAACGCAAAGGAAGAGAGTATTCTACTTCTACTGTAATTCTCACATTAATCTTCAAAATTCCATGATCTTTTATCCTTTGTTGGTGTTCTTACTTCCATTCTGTGAGACAATAGGTGTAGAAGGATTCAATGTAATCTATAAAAGGGGTACAATAGGGTAATAGTTTCTGTAAAAGGTAACACCTATTATATTCACATAGAGCCTCTTTTAATCAATGCATTAAATGTCACCACTACTAGATCTGTGCATCTAGGTAAATACATGAACAAGAATATCATTCCTTCAGATTTTGGTAATTAGAATTGATGCTCTGAGGGATTGTCCTGGGGTTTTAACTACAGAGAGGACCTGCCCTATTGACGTTAATCTCCTCCTTTTCTTACTTACTTATAGAAAATTAAATTACAGGTGCGTCCATCTAGCATTTTACTCACAGGAGGAACAATTTTCTAGAGTTTGGATCTTTATTATGAACTTCACGACGACAAACAGATTATAACTACGAAAGGACTTCATCTTCCTTAACAAATAACTATACCTCAGCAGATAGATGTGAACATTCCTGCAAATGTATTACAACTATATAAATAAGGATTTCTTTCACATATATTCCTCACAACGAACAGAAAAATGGGAAACGTTACAGGTTCGTTTAATCAAATACAATGCATGAGATATCAAATCATTCAAAATAGAGAATAGAAATTATTCCATTTCATATTTAATAGATACATGACATCGGATGAAACATATCCATTCATAATAGAGAGGGGTAGATCAACATATCTGAATCAAATCCGTGGGAATACAATGGGAACATCCACGTTCCTCCCAACCGTAGAATAGGGAAGCCAAAACTACTTGCTCGATTCACCCCCTAGCCTGACCATGAATCCATGAGGGCAAACTTGGAGACTCCTCAACAATATTTCAATTTTTTCAGGAGTTATCCCCTTGCCTCACAGTTTCTCGATAGTTCTCATAACAACAAGAGAAATCGCAATCATTTCCCAGCATACTTTCCAGAGTCCTGCCTCCTCGCATATGCTATTTATCAATTTTTGCCCAAGTCTTTTTCCCTCCTTTGCGGATTTTTGCATCTTTTCTTAATCCCTAATTTTCAAGGGCTGCCAGTGGCCAAATCTCTAATTTTACACTTGTAATAATCAGCCCAGAGACAGTTCCAACATGTTCCCCACTCATGGAGTCATGGTCAGCTGATTTTTAACATGACTGTTCCATTTGTCCTCCTACAATTAATATAAAAATTATGTTGTGATACAAGTGTCATAGTCAAATAGTTAGTTGAGTCCAAATAGATCTCTTCCCAATGGTCACAATAATTAAATACAATTATTAAATTCAAAATTCAGAATTGCCATAAATGGCAAAAATTTTCCAGATTCAAATTAGCCAAAAAAAAAAAAAAAAATCCAGCACACAAAAAAAATTATTTTATTTTTGGGGGATGCCACATCCTTTCCCCCTTCAGTAAAAAATTGTCCTCAGTGTTCGTTCCTTTCTTAGAACAGGATTGGATGATATTTCCGCAAATCTCCCTCCAATTCCCAAGTGGCCTCCTCAGGACTAAAGTGCTTCCATTGCACCTTTACCTGCGTGACGACTCTGTTCTGAAGTGTTATTTCTCTATGGTCGAGAATGCGTAGGGGTTCCACCTGGAACTCACCTTCGGGGTCCACCTGCACCAATTTCCAATCAGTCATATGAGTAGGGTCATGAATATACTTTTTCAACAAAGAAACATGAAATACAATATGAATTCTTAGATTAACTGGAAGTTAAAGCTGATATGCCATGGGTCCAATTCGAGATAGTATCTCAAAGGGCCCAGAAAACCTAGGTGCTAGCTTGGCAAAGTTCCCCAACTTCAATGAGCTTTTTCGGGCTTTGACCTTCAAGTAAACATGGTCTCCCACTTGAAATTCCAAGTGTCTTCTTTTCTGATCCACATAGCTCTTTTGTTTGTCCTGTGCTTCTTTCAAGTTTTGTTGTACCTTCCTTACCATGTTCTCCATTTCTTGGAGCATCTTTTGTCCAACCATGAGTCTGTTAGCCGGTTTATCCTAGCTAGCTGGATTTGTACACTTTATGTCGTACAGTATTTCGAAAGGGCTCAACTTAGCCAAAGTTTGGAACCCATTGTTATATGCAAATTCTACCAAGTGTAGGTAGTCTTCCCATTTGTTCGGATTTGTTCTTACATACATGTGTAGCATATCCTCTATGATTTGGTTTATCCTTTAGGTGTGTCCATCCATTTGTGGATGATAACTCATACGAAAATTCAAATTAGTATTTATCCCTGCAAACAATTCCTTCTAAAAAGAGGATGTGAATTTTACGTCTCTATTTGAAATCACCATTTTAGGAATACCATGCAGTCTAAAAATTTCTTTCATGAATATTTCAGCAATATTAATAGCTTTAAAAGTAGAATTTACAGGAATAAAGTGTGTGGACTTACTGAGTTTATCGATTACAACCATGATTGAATCATTATGTTTCTGAGTTTTAGGAAAACCTATTATAAAGTCCAGGGATATGGTCTCCCATTTCAATTCTGGTACTGGTAATGGTTGTAATAGGTCGGCTAGATGCTGGTGTTTGGCCTTAACCTGTTGACAATCTTGGCACCTAGCCAAGTACTCTGTTGTTTCACCCTTCATATTAGGCTAGTAAAATAGTTTTCTGAGTGTTGTTATTGTTTTCTGGTAACCTGGATGGACTGAATATGGTTTCTTATGCACTTCGTCTAAAATAGTTAATCTTATCTCTATTGAATCTGGTATGTAAAGTTCGTTCTTAAATCTTAATAGTCCCTTCTTGTCGATACTTATATCTGGTTTATCTGAGTTTTCGATACTATTTTGAAATTCTGCCATTATCTTAGTGTAATTTCCATCGTTGATACCTTCCATCCTTATTCTTTGTTCTAGATCACTTTCTGCCCTGCTCATGTTTATCTCAAATAACCCATGGTCTCTTCTTCTTAATGCATCTCCTACTTTATTTTCCTTACCCTTGATATGTCTGACCTCGAAGTCAAATTCGGTCAAGAAGGCTAGCCACCTTGCTTGTCTTGCATTAAGGTCTGTTTCGTTAAACAAACATTTCACCCTGCTATTATCCGTCAATAGTAACAATTTTCTGCCAATTATATAGTGTCACCACATTTTTAAGGCATGTATCACTGCTACCATATCTAAGTCATGAGTGACATAGTTTTGCTCGCGTTCCTTTAATTTTCGGGACTCATGAAAAATCACGTGTCCTTCCTGAGTCAGAAAACCACCTAGACCCTCTTTACTTGCATCAACAAATACTATGAAGTCTTTATTTGGGTTGGGTACCTTCAAAATGGGCGCTGATGTCAATAATTATTTTAGCTTGTTAAAACTATCTTGACACTTTTGAGACCAATTAAACTTGGTCCCTTTCTTTTGTAATGACGTGATAGGGTAGGCTATCTTGGAGAACCCTTCTATAACTCTATGATAATATCCGGTGATTCCCATGAATGACCGGATATCTTCCACATCCTTACGTACTAGCCATTCCATAATGGCTTTTATCATTTCCCGGTCTATGACAATACCTTCCAAGGAAATAACATGTCTTAAATATTGTATTTCTTTTTGATAAAAGTCACATTTGTAGAATTTTGAGTATAGTTTTTTTTTTGTTAGTGTTTGCATAACTATTCTTAAGTGTTCATCATGTTCCTCCTCTGTTTTAGAATAGACCAGAATATCGTCGATAAATACTACTACGAACTTTTCTAAGTACTGGATGAAAATGTTGTTCATCAAGCACATAAATGTGGTTGGTGCATTAGTGAGTCCGAAAGGTATGACTACAAACTCGTAGTGTCCATATCCTTTTTGAAAAGTTGTTTTGTTTATGTCCTAGTCTTTTATCCTAACTTGATGATAACCAGATCGTAAATCCAATTTTGAGAAGATCTTAGCCCTACCAACTTGATCGAACAGATCATTTATCCTGGGTAAGGGGTATTTGTTCTTAATGGTTACTTTGTTCAGTTGTCTATAATTGATACATAGTCTTAGAGTACTGTCTTTCTTTTTCACAAAGAGGATTGGTGCTCCCCATGGCGTGACACTTGGTCTGATATACTCTTTGTCCAACAATTCCTGTAATTGTATTTTTCATTCTGTTAGTTCTGGTAGACTCATTCGGTAGGGTGCTTTTGAGATGGGGGCTGATCCGGGTAGTAAGTCTATGGAAAAATCTATTTCTCTCCTAGGAGGTAATTATGGTATCTCATCAACAAACATGTCTCTGAATTCACGTAGGAAAAAAAAGTCTTCTAACTTGGGATTATCTTCTTTTTATAATAGATTCGTTACTTGGATGACGTAAACTTGACATTCCTTTCTAATACATTTCATGAATTTCATCACTGAAACTTGTCTCACTGACACAGGTTTTGGTATGCCTTGGGCTATTCTAACAGTGGCAAAATTATCTTCATAGCTAAGTATCTTTGTATAACAGTCTAGTACTGCTTTTTGTTGTTCCAACCAATCCATCCCGATAATCATATCATAAGATCCTAGTGGTAGGATGTTTAGATTGGTCCTTATCTTTTGACCATCTAAGTTGAACTCAAGATCAGGAATAAAGTTAACTACTTTTCTTTTAGCACTTGTTGCTATTTGTACAAGCCAAGATTTTTCATGCTTTTGTTTCTTAAGTTTATTCAGCTCTACTACATCAGGAGTAATATAACTTAACATAGCTCTAGGGTCAATTAAAACAGAGATTCGAGTGTCATGGATTTTACCTTCGATTTCTACCACTGAGGACTTGTGCTCATCTTGTTGACCATCTATGGCTGCATTTATTCTATGCAGACTTTTGTCCATGTCTCCCATTGTTGAGGCTTCCTGCAAATTGTGGACAACTCTAACACACCCACTACGACATAATAAATTTTTCGCCTTTTTTTGATGGATAGAATCCCTGAAGTCCTACGAGGGCTTAGCACAGGATATATCTTCCCTTTTTCAACCTCCATGTGATCATCAATTATGACCACTGGCCAGACAACTAGGCACCTTTTAACATTTCCTGACTCAGTGATATAAGCGAGTCGAGTCTTTCGACTCTGCAAACCCTGAAATGATGAAATGTTGAAAAGACTTTGATCAGAAAATAGCCCCCCTGGGCTATGCCTTGGCCCGTATGACCACTTCTCATAAGACCACAGTCTTATTCCCTTCAGGAATTATCAATACGAGAGCCCGACCTCTTTTCAATGGGATTCCCGAATTCCCGATTTCTGAAATCTCGATGGACTCTTCCTTTTGGGATTTTCCCCGAAATCTTGGATTGTTGCCACGTGTCCTCCATGGATGGATAGTCCAGATCATTTTGAGACTTTGCCAGGTGCAAATTCAAAATGCTCACCTTCCTCTCTTGTTTCCCAATGTTTGAATCCCCAAAACGGGTGATCTTGTTGTTAGCACTCGGTAAATTTCCTAGAGGTTGAAAAGAAGAAATCTACAAAGGTAACCTTAACCAACCGCTTTTAAAGCTGGGATCTAGCCCTTCCAGCTTTAGAGAGGGATCTCTCTATATGATTTAGCTTTGTTTTGATTTCATATATTAGGCTAGTTAATAGAATTATAGGTTTTGTTGTAAAAATGTTTAAAGTTGGTTGAGACAAACTACACATCCATTGGGCTATGGGGTCTATATCTAATCAAATCGGAGAAATGACCAGAAACGCCAAAGAAGATTTTCACAAGGCGAGGTAATACATTCATTGGATCTTTTAGTAATTAAATGATGAAGGGAAGAACAGGTGAGGAAAATAACTTCAATAAACCAGCAGTTAAGAATTCCTTAGTTGAAGATATTAGAAGATAAACATTTAAATCTTTAGAATCGGAAACAGGGTATCAGAGATAAATCCTGCAACTTAACTCTATTCATAAAGATTAGATTCAGAAAACAAAATGAATACAAAGAGAGAAAACAGATAACTTAGAAAATCACTTCACCAGTAAACATACCCAAGAATCCTATGAATTTCCTCCTCTTTATTAATGGTCGATCTCAAAAATGATACAGTTTGATAGCAATAGGGTGTGTGAATCGACAACCCTCAATACATCTCAAAATGAAGTATTTGTAATACAAAATACATACGCTCCTGTCATAACTGATCAGGGCGTGCTCATACTATTTTTAGACTAACTAACTTAACTAATCAAAACCGTTTTGATGACTCATTACAACTGTCTGCTGAATTTATGGGGTAGGCCATTGGCGAGGTGCCATTGCAACCTCTTCTGACAGGACAGGTGACTGGATGCAACAGCTCATCTGCTTAGTCTAGTAGATCGCACAGTTCTTCCCATCTGATGTGACTTGGCACTGTGACTTTAAGCAACCTCCGGTACACTTCATCCATGTCTGTGTACTTAGAAAATGTAGGCTTGATGAGGAAGATGTGCTTAATTTTATGTTGGATACTAATATCCAACTGCAAGGCATCCATGAATGCTCTTCCTGTGATGCTTCCCTGTATACCTGCAAATTTAGATTTGTCCTTGGACACCTCAGCCAACCTTTTCTTATAATCAGGGAGGGTCATTAACTTGTCATTAATGAACTTCATACCAGGCAGGCCCTTTCTTTGCAGAGCATCTATTTTGTTGAAAAACTTCTGCTCTCCTTGATCCATAACTTGGATTTTCTCCTCAAGCTGAAGCATGAGGCCTCTTTTAGTCAGAACTCTTTTCACCTCCAATATGGTCTCTGTCCTGTCTTTGATCTTCAATACTTCGAGTTCTTCCCTAGTTTTGGAATTCAGGAATCTTATGATTTCATTAGCTTGTGCCCGCATGTCTCCCAGCTCAGTTCTGATTTTCTCCACAACCTGCTTGCTTCTCTCAAGCAACTCGTTCTGTTCAAACATGATTTGAACCATTGGCCATATTTTATTAATGGACTTAGAAATATCCATCCACACAAGTTCTTTAACCTCAGCCAAGGTCTTTCCTGCCATTGTCTGTTTCTGGAGCTGCTACAACTCCTTCATGATCTTCTCATTCACCTGTTTTTCTTTAGACATACTTGTCTGGAAAGAAGTCTTTATCTCTTGGAAATTCTCAACTTCTTTTTTGAGTCTGCTGATTTCTGACTCTTGCAGGTTCATTCTCTCCATAGACTTGGCCAAGTCTGTTGCTCCCTCTGGTAGTCGTACTGATGTAGCAGATGGAATGGCTATCACTGTCGCTGTGCTCAATCCTGCAATTGGGATAGCACTCAATGGGATGCCTTCCATTGTCTTTGCTTGCTCTTTATCTTTCAGCAGTCTTTCCATCTCTGCTTCCATCTCTTTTAATTGGGCGTTCTGTTCCATGAGTAATTTCAGCATCTCATCCTTTTCGCCTTCCTTTTCAGCTATCTCCTTTGCCTGTGGGTCTTCCGTTGGAGGGAGCTTTTGTTGTTTTCTTAAAGACACGATGTCATCGTTTTCCTTTTTAATCATTTCTTCAGCTGCTTTGACATTCGCAGGGTCATAACCAATCTTAAGGACCAGCTCCTCCAGTGATTTGATTTTGTTGTCCTTGGCGAAGGACAAAATTTTCTCTATCTTCAGTTGGGTCTGGGCATTGCTCAAAGCTACCCGAAATTTTGATGCAGAGGCTGTAGCGTGGGCCAGAGTGTGGAAAACCATCTCACCGGTTTGCTTGTGCAGGTCCATCTGATTTGCTGGATGCACGTCCTTTGACTGAAACTCAAAGGTGGTCCTTTTATAATCAGATATCACCTTTGGATCAGGCACTTGTGCTTGGAGGAATGCCATATGCATCCTACCTTTCTCTGTATCAAACGCTGATAGAAGCCTGTGTTGAGTTGTGGACGACTGCTTCCGGAACTGGGCGTAAGTGCTGGTAGTAAGAGTCTGATTTTTCTTTTTGATCAAATCGTATTTTTCAAACATGCCCAACTTGGGCCCGGTCTTGCTTGGAGGAGCATCTCTGGGAGAGTCTGTGGATTTTAACGTTTTTGCTATTTCCTTGTGCTGACTCGAGCCGAAAGGTAAACTGGTGGGCTTGACCCCTATGGTCGCCACTATGGTAGTTGTGGTCTCTTGCTCCATTGTCGTGCCTGTCGTTTGAACTGTCCTTGGCTTTTTGGCGTGCATATTAAATTCCTCCGAAGACACCTCAGTTACAGGAGAAGATGATTCTTTCCGTGGCCTCTTTTCCTTGGGATTCTGAGGTGTAGCAGTGGGTGTTGCGCTTGTTGAGGGTACCTGTATTTCCATCCCGATAGTTGGTTCCATGCCCACCAACGTATCAGGCTCCCATTCTGTTTGATTAGCAAATTTCTCGATTTTCGGTCTAGGCTCATGTGCATATGGGGCATTCTTATTTTTGACTCTCATCTCAGAAATGATCCCATATGGATCGTAGTCCCAGGCGAAACTTGTCAGGAATTTCATTTCCCTCAACAGTTTGTCTGCTTCGTCGCCCGTGCCCCTGCTATTGCAGATGAAAGAGCCTATCTGCCCTTTAATCCACAATTGTTGCTTCTTTTTAAGGGAAACAAAGTGAATATCATCAGAATTCATAATTTGTCTAATATATTCTAGTGCAAAAATTCTTACCGGTATATATCTCGAAAGCTTTTACGGTGCCAACTCGCACCCATAAACTCGAATCTCAGAGTGATTCTGATACAAGTACTAGTCCCCTGTCTTCGCACTGTCCGAGAGGTGTACAACTCTTCGGACTTCATCATTTATCTGTGGCTCAGGCATGCCACTCAACATACTTACCACAGGGTGGTAAAACTGATCAATGAACGTCGTGAAGTCATATTCGACGGAATTGTGCTTCAGAAGAGACGTCCACGTTCTGACTGGCTGTGGCTTCCCGTCGGTGTCCATCTTCTGCATGGAGAAATGAAACCTGTCTACTTGGAAGTAGACAAACATATAGGCTAGAATGGATGAATACCTGGACATGCCCTCTGTGGCGAAATTAACAAATCGTTCATGGATGTTATTGGCTAGGAAAGTGTTGTAATCGAACTGTGTGCTTGGTTGTTCGTCATTTGAGAAGATAGATAGGAAACCCAGGATGGGTTTGTCTACCCATTTATCGGAAGAGTACCCAAGTAGGGCACATAGGGAGGAAATAATCTGATTTCCTTTGGTGGAAAACAGAGAAGAAGGGTACGGGGGATTTGTGGATGAGAGCGGAGCGGAAGTGGGGAGGAAAAGCTCAACTATCTAAGCTCTCTGCGGGAAAGTCATCTTTTGGTAAAGCTCAGTGAGGACTTCCTGGTTGAATGGGGACGTAGATTCTGGGAGGGTTATATGCATCATTTGGTCAATATCCTCGGGGGTGATGAAGAAGAGGACATCCCCCAATGAGGAAACAATAGCTTTCTGGTCGGGAACGTAGTGAGCTTGGGATTTGAGTGCGAACTCAGGGAAATGGTGAATTTGAAGGAACATATATAGGGGCAGATTGGACTCCCAGAGCCCAATCTCATCACTCTGGTCGAGGAAAAATTCCCGAAGCCATGACTGTAGGTTGGAGAAGTCAAAACTCCATATCGTATCTGCTATCAAGCGATCTTTGTCAACCAGAGGGATTTTATCCAGGTCAACCGGAGGAGGAATGAATGGATTCTCTTCCTCTTCCATTTGCTTTGTCTTAGACACCATTTAGGCAACTGTACCTGCAAAAAACAACACGTTAGTGGGGTCAACTGACTGTAGGTGAAAACAGTGTGGGAGAAATGGAGGAAAAGAAGGTTTCTGGCGCGATGGATGAATAACGAATACAAAGGAGAACGACAGTTTTATTCAAAAATGGGTCGGTCTGACGCGGGAAAATGGTTAGCGTGACAACGGGTATATTACCTAGTAATTAATGGACAACGGGCCACTTGGGGTGATATGGTAGGTGACGGTGGCCAAAGTATACGGACGACTGACGTGGAGGTTTGTGAATGGGGGTAAGAGTCGCCCCGGGTGTTATGGCACTGACAACGTGGACTGACAGCAGTAATGGGATGGGACTTCGACCCGGAGGCAAGTGGGCTTAGTGGAGGATGACGTCCAGGGGCGATGGAGTGTTAGACAGCATGTGGAGGATATGACCTCTGGACCATTAGAACAATGACACCTGTAACAAGGGGCCCGCCGTAAGGAATATTCATTCCGGACCCCCCCCTTTTGGTTAAAAGCAGAACACCCGGGGTGGTCCGAAATCTTTTACGAGCCTTTGATCTGCGCGCTTGTTTTATTACCGTCGAGATCTGTGCGTTTGTTAATATCGATTCCGGACCCCCCCCCCCCTCCATTAAAGGCAGAACGGGCGGGTTGGTCCAGAATTCAATGTGGACCACCGATTTGAGTGCTGGACTCAGAGCCGTCCAGATGTGCACCCAATTTACAACCAATTCTGGACCCCCCCCTCCGTTAAAGGCAGAACGGGCGGGGGGGTCCGGAATCCAATGTGAGCCATGGATTTATGCACCCCATTTAGGACCGTCCAGATCTGCGTAAGTATTACCATTGATTTCGGACCCCCCCCTTGGGTTAAGAATAGAACACTAAGGGGGGTTCGGAATGCTCTATGAGCCGTCGATCTGAGCGATGAGATCTGGACCGCTGGAAGGTGACCGAAATGTATGTCAGGGGCGGAAAAAGTCATGTGTAGGAAAACTTAGGATTAGTGTTTTTTTATGGGTTTTTCTTCGATTTTCTCATACACACCTCCAAGGGGACATCATTTCAACTACACTTAGGCATTGGAGTCACGAGGTAACATCTTCATCACTTTGGTTTTATTTGGGCAAGGCAGGCCAAGCAGTTAACCTACATTCTAACCTACTTCACAAGACGAATAACCCAGATTAAACTGTTGGGTTAAGGTATTATTTTTCCTAAGGGCTATCTGATCAGGATTAGATGGTCTGATCAAATGTATTCACTAGTTCTATCCTAGGGGCTATCTGATCAGGATTAGATGGTCTGATCAGATGTATTCACTAGTTCTATCCTAGGGGCTATCTGATCAGGATTAGATGGTCTGATTAGATGTATTCACTAGCCTATCAGCATTGGAAATTTAAAAGAACTTTGTCATGCTTGAAAGGTATGACCAAGTCACTGTTATTGCATGGGGCTTTTTATTTCAAATCTTTTTGCCCTCTTTTCTTTTCTTTTCTCTTTTTATTTTTACAAATTATTTGAAGAATGAAATATCATTTGTCCACAAAATCACCAGATACAGATAATATCCAAGTCATCAACTGATTCCCATAATTTATGGGGTGATAACACTTGCAACACATGTCCTCCCTTAATCGGATGGTCTAGATCTATTTTGAGACTTCCACCATGGAGTGTCCCGATATCTTGTCCTCAAGACCTCTGAAATCCCAAATTCTGAAATCCCGAAATGGGTGATCTCGCGACACGTGGCCTCCCTTAATCAAATGATCCAGATATATTTCGAGACTTCCACCATGGAGTGTCCCAATCTCTTGTCCTCGAGACCTCTGAAATCCCTAGGTTTGAAATCCTGAAATGGGTGATCTCACGACACATGGCCTCCCTTAATCAGACGATCCATATCTATTTTGGGACTTCCACCATGGAGTGTCTCGATCTCTTGTCCTCAACACCTCCAAAATCCTGAAGTCTGAAATCCCGATACCAACTCCTCTTTCGGGACTTTTACCTCTGTTCACGAAGGCTTAACCCTCATGCATCACCTGACATATCCAACGAATGTCGATTTTTCTGACTAATATCTGATCGTTCAGATATTTCCCATGCTGTGCACTCTCCTGCTACTCCATGGATGTGAAAAACCAATGGTCCAGATCTCTTTCTTTCTGCCACAAAGCGCATCAGGGTTTCGGGTACCGGGATTTCGCGACTTGCGAAGACAAGGGTTATTGCCCTTTGGTTTTCCGGGTGCTGAAAATCTGAAATATGAGGATTTTAAGAGGATCATTCTTCCTCGTGTAGGATTACTAAGACTTGCACCTTCAAATCCTTTTTCAGGTTCTTGGTAATCTTTTCAAGAAGGTTGTCTCTATGGGGAGATCTATCCAAGGTATTACCTGAGATGGATAAGGGTATAGATTTACCGAGAACAGACTTGAAGTATGAATTAGATCGATATACATATAAATAGGGATTTATAAAACATAAGCCATATGTAGTCTTTCCATTATAAGCATGCAACCACCATTTCTGGTCAAAACACCACACAAACAGTCTTATACTGAAACCATTTATAATTGCACAGACTATGATCATAAATGTCAGAATATACATTTCAAGATGCAAGATGTAAAAAACTTATCAGAAATAACACCAGATGTGATTGCAACTGCTGAGAGGGGTGCTCGTTTCCACCCAACCGTAGGCTCAACAATTCCCAACGAATTTACCACTAGCCACCCCGAGCTGAGACCATGATGCCGCAAGACTGAGTCTCTATTTTCCAGTGACCAAGAATCAAGGTTACTCTCCTTCTCTATTATCACTCACTCTGTATTTTCTAGAGTTCTTTTTCTTTCCCTCACGTCTACCCCCTTGATCGCACACTCTTCCTGCCTTTTCTCCTTTTCGGTGAGGTTGTGTGTGGCAAGATATTCATCGTGGTGGTCAGGTATGAGGACTCTACAGATGGGAGGTTCAAACCCATCCCTCATTACTCATGAGGAGCCATTTACCTACAAACCTGGCGAGTAATTTAATTCAGGGCCAACAAGCCTCTCTTGGTTCTTCGGGCTTGTGAAGTCCAAATACGGTATTGGTGTTGGTGGAAGTTAATGCCACCATTATAGGTTCCTTCCACCACCTTTCTCCAACCATTGTGGTCTCTTTTTAGCACATCCCCTCTCAGCAGTCCTACAATATATATATATATATATATATATATATATATTCATAATATTATTCACATTCACTGACCTTTTTCACAAGGTCCATTCACATCACACATTGACATTTCTGAGTTTTCCACAATACTTGGCCAGTATAGTTATTTTTACAGATTGGGGGAAATAGGGTATTACAATAGTAGTCTTGTTTGTTGCAATTAAATGTGGACAGTTCCTCCGTAGATGATTCTCTCCACAATCCCAACACTTTAATGGCTCGTAGGAGTTGTCCCCAAACTTCTTCATTCCCAGGTGTACTGGTTTACCGCTACCTTGCATATTCGGATGATTGGAGTGAAAATCCTTCCTTGGGAAACTTTTTTCTCCATTCTGATAAGGAGTTGGTTGGTATCCCTTCTTCCGCTGGTGCATTCCATCTTATTTCTTATCCTTCTAGGTCTTGGGAAACTCTACCCACTATTTATACTGGTCATAGAACATTCGTTCCTTCCTGAATGCCTCACTCAAGGATTTGGGGCTGTCAAACTTGATTCTGTCCCAGTAAGCCTGTGGTAAACAACTTTAGAATTGTTGGATCTTTGCCTTGTCCTCCTGAATGTATGGTATGAAACTTAATAGTTCCAGAAACTTATTTATAAGGTCCTCCATTGTCATTTTTCTGAGTCCTAATTCGTAAAATTCTTTCATATTCCTTTCATAATAGCTTTCAGAAAGGTATGGTTTCTTGAAATAACTCTTAAAGTTGGACCATTCCAACTGTTTCTCCTTGAGGCCCTTGGCCAATTTCAGGTCCTACCATCAAATGATGGCCTTCCCCTTCAGATTATAGATGGCCATTCTAACCTTCATGTTGCTTGAATAGTTGTATCTTTGGAAGTTTTTTTTGATGTCCAACAACCATGCCTCAGCTTCTTCTCCTGTCCTAGATTCTCCATCAAAAGTAGTTGGTTTAATCTTTTTAAATTCTCCTTCAAGGTGGTCCATTTGTTTTCTTTTTTTGTCTGGTATGGTTTTGTCTTTAGCTGTAGGTGTCCCTTCAGACGAATTTTCTCCTTTTTCTGTTTTCGCACCAGAATTCTTGGAGGCCGTTTTGTTGACCTCTTCCTTAGGGTTATCATCTTTTGTGCTTTTCGTAGTTACTATAATATGCAAGAGGACTTCATTTATCTCTTGTTGTTCCTTATGTGCCTTCTTCAATTTTTCATTGTCGGCCTTGAAAACTTGTAGTTCAACAATAAGGTTCCTCATTGCTTCCAACACTTCTGTGGGTGAGCTTCCATCACTGTTTTATCTTGGATCTCTAGGAGGTCCTCCTGTGGATTCTCTTCCATCCTATTTTATGCACCTTCTTTAGCTTCCATTTTTCAACATAAAATAGAAAAGGGTTTTTCTCTGTAACCACAAGATTTATTAGTTTTTTTCATAAATCAGAATATATACTAAGCAATTAATGTTTCCTTGTTCAGGCCTAGTGTTGTAACTTTTACTCTGATACCATATGTAATGAACCTCATAATCACCATAAAAAAAAAAAAAAAATCTATGAAGTAATTCCATTTTGTTTAAGCTCAGAATTTAAGAGAAGGTAAGATTTATTTCTGTCCATAAACTAGTTGTGAAAAGTTTGAAATACTTAAAGGTGCATGTCTTCATGGCAAGCAGCACTCAAAAAAAAAACATCATGCTAAAAAAATTGTATAACTAGTTTAAAACCTTCCTGTGCAACAAATTCTATACTTGTCATGCCCTGCACATAGTGACTTATAATGATTATCTATTATCTCTATCCTGTGTCTATCTCGGATGAAGATTCTCCATTGATTCTACCAGTCCATTCCTTATCGCATTAGAGTTGTTAATATAACGAATAACTCTTACCTTGTTCCTATAGTTTTGTGAAAGACAATGATCAAACGGGTTTCGACAATTATTCCAATGTCGAACACACAAAACAAATGGGCCACGTTGTTTGCCAAAAAAAAAAACACGAAGAGAAAAAATAAGTATGGAAGACTATGGCCTCCGTACTTTGGGCTTTTCGGGATTCAGAGTCCCACGACTTCAAAATCCAAAACATCAAACCACAACATCTCCCAAATAACAAAAAGAATGTGCGACTAACATGTCGGGGTTTCAGGGTTCGGAGTATTGTGACTTCAAAATCCAATAAAACAATTCCCGAATCGTGAAAAAGAAAGGTGGGACCCATACTTCGGGGTTTCACGGTTCAAAAACTTGGTGAGTACAAAAGACAAACATCAACACACAACAAATCCTAAAATTGTGAAAAGTGACCAACACTTCGGGATTTCGGAGTTCAAAATTTCACAGGTACAAAAGCCAACATCAACACATAACAACTCCCTAAGTTGTGAAAAGTGACCAGTACTACAGGATTTTGGAGTTTGGGATTTCGCGAGTACAAGAGCCAACATCAACACACAAAAACTCCCGAAATTGCGAAAAGTGACCAGGACTTCGGGATTTCGGAGTTCGGAATTTCGCAAGTACAAAAGACAACATCAACACATAACAACTCCCAAAATTGTGAAAAGTGACCAGCACTTTGGGATTTCAGAGTTCAGGATTTCACAAGTAAAAGAGCCAATATCAACACACAACAACTCCCAGAATTGCGAAAAGTGACCAGCGCTTCAGGATTTCAGAGTTCGGAATTTCACATGTACAAAAGCCAACATCAACACACAAAAACTCCTGAAATTGCAAAAAATGACCAACACTTTGGGATTTCGGAGTTCGAAACTTCGTGAGTTCAAGTGCCAACATAAACACATACAACTCCTGAAATTGCGAAAAGTGGAAAGGGTTGGACTAGTGCTTCGAGGTTCGGAACTTCGCGAGTTCAAGTTCCCCAACCTCACATGTAACAACCCCAAAAATGTGACAAGGAAAGGTTGGGTTAGAGATTACAAAATATTTTTGTTGAAAATCTAAAGCAATAAATCAATATAAATGCAAAGGAAGAGAGTATTCTACTTCTACTGTAATTCTCACATTAATCTTCAAAATTCCATGATCTTTTATCCTTTGTTGGTGTTCTTACTTCCATTCTGTGAGACAACAGGTGTAGAAGGATTCAATGTAATCTATAAAAGGGGTACAATAGGGTAATTGTTTCTGTAAAAAGTAACACCTATTATATTCACTTAGAGCCTCTTTTAATCAATGCATTAAATGTCACCAGTACTAGATCTGTGCATGTAGGTAAAGACATGAATATGAATATCATTCCTTCAGATTTTGGTAATTAGAATTGATGTTCTGAGGGATTGTCCTGGGGTTTTAACTACAGAGAGGACCTGCCCTATTGACGTCAATCTCCTCCTTTCCTTACTTACTTATAGAAAAGTAAATTATAGGTGCGTCCATCTAGCATTTTACTCACAGGAGGAACAATTTTCTAGATTTTGGATGTTTATTATGAACTTTGTGACGACAGACAAATTATAACTACGAAAGGACTTCATCTTCCACAACAAATAACTATACCTCAGCAGATAGATGTGAACATTCCCACAGACATATTACAACTATATAAATAAGGATTTCTTTCACATATATTCCTCACAATGAACATAAAAATGGGAAACGTTACAGTTTCGTTTAATCAAATACAATGCATCAGATATCAAATCATTCAAAAAAAAGAATAGAAATTATTCCAGTTCGGATTTAATAGATACATGAAATCAGATGAAACATAGTCATTCATAATAGAGTATATCAACATATCTGAATCAAATCCGTGGGAAGACAATGGGAACATCCACGTTCCTCCCAATAGGGAAGCCAAAACTACTTGCCCAATTCACCCCCTAGACTGACCATGAATCCATGAGGGAGAACTTGGAGACTCCTCAACAATATTCAAAAAAATTTAGCAGCTATACCCTTGCTTCACAGTTGCTCGACAGTGCTCATAACAACAAGAGAACTCGCAATCCTTTCCCAACATAATTGCTAGCATCCTGCCTCCTCGCATATGCTATTTATCAATTTTTGCCCAAGTCTTTTTCCCTCCTTTGCGGATTTTTGCAGCTTTTCTTAATCCCTAATTTTCAGGGGCTGCCAGTGGCCAAATCTCTAATTTTCCACTTGTAATAATGAGCCTAGAGGCAGTTCCAACATGTTCCCCACTCATGGAGTCATGGTTAGCTGATTTTTAACATGGATGCTCCATTTGTCCTCTTGCAATTAATATAAATATTATGTTGTGATACAAGTGTCATAGTCAAATAGTTAGTTGATTCCAAACAAATCTCTGCCCAATAGTCATAATAATTAAATACAATTATTAAATTCAAAATTCGGAATTGCCATAAATGACAAAAATTTTCCATATTAGAATTTGCCAAAAATGGAAACAAATTTCCAGCACACAAAAAAAAATATTTTATTTTCGGGGGATGTCACATCATCCCCGATCCTTCATTCTAGTACTTTACCAGTTATTTGTTATCCTTGTTCTCTCTATCAACCAAGCAAAGATAGATTTATTTTTCTCTATCTTTTCCCTCGTTATATAGAGTCCATCTGTTGTAACGAAACCAATCCATAGGGTCCATTATTTATTATTTATTATATTTTAGGGTTTCTCTGTTAATTATCGGTACTTATTTTACCATTTTATTTAATTACCAAAATATCCATCATAAATACTTATTATGACCCCCTTTATGATAAATATTATATACTTATTTATTATTATTTATGCATATAAGTACTTATTGTTATCGTTTTAAGATAATTATTATATTCCTTTTATTATTGTTATTATTTATATTTAATAATAATGATATGGGGCATGAAAATGGGTTAATCTACAAGATCAACAAGTTATGTGTCTCTAAAGGTGAATTAGGTTTTGGGAAGATAGTTGCTAACTTACAAAGGTATGTGTATTGGCCCATAATGCAAGACAATGTAGCATGATATATTAAAGGATGTATATTTTCTTGTACAAGCAAGCCCAAAAACAGGAAGAAAGGTCTATAGCATCCTGTAACTGTACCCACTCGACCTTGTGAAATTGTTTCCATGGATTTTGTGGGGGGTTTACAAACAAATAGGAAGGGACATTGCTATGTATTTATGGTAGTCGACAAGTTAAACAATATGTGCATTATCATGCCTTGTAAAAATAATATCAAAGGAGAAGAAGTAGGAAAAATGTTCATTGAACAGTTCTATGTGAAATTTAGGATACCAAGGATCATAATCTTAGATAAGGATACCCATTTTCCTAGTTCCTTTTGGACTATTCTTTGGGAGAATATGGACACTAAATTTAATAAATCTACACCATTCCATCCAGAGAAAGTTCAGTTGGACAAACATAAGTAGTCAATAAGACTTTGGTGCAACTTTTGAGGGGTTACAATCAAAAGTATATGAAGACCTAGGATGAAACTATGATCTATATATATCTCTCTTATAATAGAGCGGTCCACACTTCCACTAGTAAGTCACCTTTTGAAACTTTCTTTGGATATTTTTCTCCTTCACCATTGGATTATGCATATGAACTTCAATTAGGAGTGATGGAAGACATGACAGGAGAATCTGTGAAGACAGAGAAATTCGTTGAAAAGATTAGACAGGTCCATTTTCAGGTATAAGAGAATCTAAATAATCCACATGAAAAGTATAAGGCAAGACATGATTAAAAAAAAAGTGACATGACATTCAAAGTGGGAGACATAGTTTGGTTACAACTAAACAAACAAAGAATACATGGTCTTGGTAAGAATACCAATGCTCTGTAGTATGGCCATTTCAATATATTGGGGAAGGTGGTAGATAATTCATTTAGACTCAGTCTACCCCCACAGACACACACATTTAATCTATAGTGAATTTGGATAATATCAAACTATATGAGTCTTCCATGTTATATCATTTTCTACCCTCCATAGATGACTTAGCACCAGATTCTCAAGAAGAGTTGGTAGAGGACACAATTTTGTAGAAGTGGTTCAAAACTACAAGACATGGGTAACATGAACTTTGAAATATTGGGTTGAAAGGATGATCCAAGTGGATATTGGTGTCCACCCATCTATTCCACTTGGACCTCCACCATTTCTTCTTTAATTTTTTCATTTTCCCCATAGTTTACTATTTTTAGCAGTTTTTTAGGTCCTGAACTTCTGGAGCCATTTTGAGGCCCTAAGCGAAAATGGGGAGCAACATGAAATGATTTTGGATGTTTCTCACCCAAAAATTGTATTCCTCGGATAGTTCTTTATAGTGATGTATCGAGCGCATCAAACAGAGATAGTATGCCAAAGTTACGTCCATGTGAAGTTGATGTACCAGTTTACCCAAACGAGGCCCATAGTATTGGTGTGTCATCTCGTGGGGTTAATTTTTTGGATGTTTATGTTTTTTCATTGTCTCTCAATAATAATAGGCCTTCGAGCCTCATGGTAACACAGTTCATCGGCCACTAGCTGCCACATCGCTTCTCAAAGATAAGCTACCAGCGCCCTAGATAGTTTATTTCCATTCTGTCTGTAAGCATATTTCAGTCATTTTCTATTAATGAAATGAAGTGTTATTTCCACTTCATCTTTGATTTTATGTGTATTTTGATGGATTACTTAGAAATAACCATCAAAAGAATTTATCCTTCCTTTCATTTTGACCTTCTTTTCTTAACCTTCACTTAGAATTCCGGTTTAGATATCCTTGGTTACCTCAGACACCTATAGATATTCAATATGCTCAAGTGTGTGTTAAATGAGAGAGCCTTTCCTCTTATTTATACTCTCCAATTAGATTCCTTAAAAACATATTTTAGGTCACTTGGCCGACTTTCATTATTTTAGGGTTAACCGACTTCTAATTTCTCCATTAAAATTATTATTGAAATAATTTATTTTGTATTCAATTTGAATTATAATACACTCATCACTTCACTTTATTATTTATCCTTTAAAAATCTCTTAAACCACTTTGACTACTTTTACCTTTTGGGGCTTCTATATGACATATGAGGGTCCTCCAACTTCGTAAGGCTATAACTCTCAAACTGTGAGGAGTTATGCGGCGTTCCACATACCACCAAAAATGCCATGACATGTAATATCCATATAGAATAGTATTATCTGAAAATATATTACAAGTCATACCATTACCCATCAACCAATCATGGGTCCATTACCCAAACCTAGGGTCTCCAACTTCTCATGGCCATAACTCTCTAACCGTGAGGAGTTATGTTGCGTTCCACATACCACCGGAAATGGCATGATAAGCAATATCCATCTAGGATAGTTTCCCTAAAAAATTCACTATCCTTCATCTCATTATTCCACAATTAAGCATGGGTTATATTACTCTGCAGAGTGTCTTCCCATGAGGGATTTCACCATAAGGGGACCACTTTGGAGTTCATCCACATTTACTTCTTATTAAACGAGAAAAAACAATAATGAGTCATATTTACATCAAACAATATTGGGTCCATTACCCAAACCTTTGCGCTACAGGGCTTTCTTCAAGGGTTGGCATCAATGACAACCAACCTTTATCAACAATCTTCCCCTTTGGAATTTATGGCAACACTCTGAAGAAATAATGAAATCATATCACTCATGCTCGCCCTGGAACCATGCCTCTATCCTCTACATCTGATAAATCTCTCTCCCTTTGTCATCAATGGAAAATGTATCTTTCCATCTGGGGCTGCTCCCCCTAACTTGAACTGTCCTCTTATGGTGCTTCCTCGTGTACATCTAAGATATATAATATAATCATTAAAAAAGTAGTAAAAAAGAATTCATTTTGGAGTAGAAATAACTCCAAGTCTTTGGCGAAGATATTCAAAGGCTTCCCGTGGAAGTGGTTTTGTAAATATATCTTCCACTTGCTATTTTGTGCCCACATACTCAACTCTAATGTTCTTTTTTGCAACCTGTTCCCATAGAAAGTGATACTTTATTGGAATGTGCTTCATCTTGGAGTGCATCACCGGGTTTTTTAAGATATTGATGGCACTTGTATTATCATAATATATTGGAATGGGCTCATCATACTCAACCTGTATATTTGTCAAAGTTTGTTTCATCCAAAGAACCTGTGTACAACATGCTTCTACTGCAACATACTCTGCCTCGAGTGTAGATAGAGATAGTGATGATTGTTTCTTTCTTAACCATTATACCAAACACTCACCTAAGTAGAACGCTACTCCACTAGTGCTTCGTCAGTCATCAATCAAAACTCTTCTTCTCCTTTGAGATATCTGAAGATCCCCTTTACTGCTAATACATGTGATTCCTTTGGTGCTGCTTGAAATTGTGCCACTTGTCCAATTGCCTGCATTACATTTGGTCTAGATGCTATCACATATACTAGGTTGTCAATCATTGACATGTATTGCCTCTAATCTGTAGACTTCGAATCATCATCTTTGCTTAACTTACATCTGGTTTGCATGGGAGTGATAACTAGTTTGCAATCTTCCATTCCAAACCTCCTTAGCATTTCTATTATATACTTGATTTGAGAAATAAAAATTCCTTGGTTGATTTGACGTATCTAAAGTCACAGAAAGAAGGATAGTTCTCCAAGTAATGACATTTCAAATTCATTTTGCATGTCTTTTGCAAATTTCTGGCTTAACCTCTCATCATCACTACCAAAAATAATATCATCAACATAAACTTCAATTAATAAAATATTACCTTGACTTACCTTGATGTAGAGGTTTTTGTTTACACTTCCTTTTCTGAACCCTGCTTGTTGCAGATACTTATCCAGTCTCGAGTACCATGCTCTAGGAGCCTATTATAGACCATACAAGGCCTTCTTTAATTTACACACATAGTTTGTGTTCTCTGACAACTGAAATCCTTTTGGTTGTTCAATGTAGGCTTCTTCTTCAAGTTCCCCATTCAGAAAAGATAATTTTACGTCCATATGATATACTTTAAAAATTTTGGAGCATGCATAAGCTAAAAGCAAACAGATTTCTTCCATTCTGGCAACTGGGGAAAATGTCTCTTCAAAGTCGATTCCTTCAATCTGTGCATATCATTTACATACCAATATAACTTTGTTCCTTGTAACCTATCCATCTTCATTCAATTTATTCTTGAAAACCATTTTGTGCCGATCACATTCTTATTCTTTGGTCTTGGAACCAATTCCCAAGTGTCATTTTTCTCTATTTGATCAAATTCTTCATCCATGGCCTTATTCCAAAATTCATCCTTGCTGGCTTCTTCAAAACAGTCTGGTTCAATTGTAGATAAGAGTGCTAGGTGTGTTTGTTTTGGTGAACAGATTTTTCTTCTAGTCACAACTCTTGCATCCTTGTTTCCAATAATCTAATCTAAAGAATGATTCTTATGTACTCGTTTGCTAGGTGTCTTTGGAGATACTTGTTGAACTTTCTCTTCTTCTTCTGTCGAATTCTCTTCATCTTCATCTTCGTCTTCTACTTCTTTTTCATCTTCTTCTTCGAAAAGTTGTTCCATTGATTTGTTTTCTTCTTCCTTTGATTTTGGTTTTCTTCTTCCTTTGATTTTGCTCTACCTGTTTCATCAATTGTTACATTGATGCTTTCCAAAAATTTGTTTAATATTAGATTGTAACACTTATATGCTTTCCTTGTACTTGAGTAACCAACAAGTATTCTTTTGTCCACATGAGAGTCAAACTTTCCGATTATTCCATCTTCTCTTTTCATGTAGCATTTGCTTCCAAAAACTCTGAAGAGCTTCACATTTGTTGGTCTTCCTTTCCATAGCTGGTAGGGAGTTTTATCAATGTTGTTTATGAGAATTACTCTATTTTGAATGTGAACTGATGTATGCATTGCCTGTTTCTAAAAAATATATGTCAACTTTGAATCCATTATCATTGTTCGAGCCATTTCTTGTATTGTCCTATTCTTTTTTTCAACAACTCCATTCTGTTGAGGTGTCTTAGCGACGGAGAATTGTCTTTTTATTCCATGATTGCTACAGTAATCCATAAATTCCTTTGAGGTTAATTCTCCTCCATTATCTGATCTTAAGCATTTGATTCTTGAATCTATCTCATTTTCAACCATTTCTTTGTAGATCTTGAAGATTTCAAAAGCTTCTGACTTGTTCTTAAGAAAGAAAACTGCAGTCATTCTTGTATAATCATCAACTAATAACATAATGTATCTCTCACCCTTTAATAATTTTGTTGTAGTTGGTCCAACTAGATCAGTATATACAATTTTCAGTGGTTTTGTTGTTGAATATTCCTTTGATTTGAACCTGGTCTTTGTTTTCTTTCCTTGTTGGCAATGCTTGCATAAAGTGTTGGTTGGTTTCGTGATCTAGGGAATTTCTCTGACTTATTCTCTTTTGCTGACTTTGACAAGGTTATCAAAATTCACGTGACCCATTCTTCTGTGCCATAGCCAACTTTCATCTTCCTTTCCTAGACAACACTTTTCATTTCCAATTTCGCTTAAGACATATATGTTGCTTCAAGTTCTTGCAGCTGTAGCAACCAATTTCCCTGAATCTTCTTTTCTTATCTCACACTTTTGTGAATCGAAAGTAACTTTATGACCTTGGTCACACATTTGACTCACACTTAAAAGATTATGTGTCATATCTTCTACTAGCATAACATTTTCTTCCTTTTCATTCTTGTTCCCAATTCAGACTATGCATTTTCCAATGATTTTGGTTGAATCCTTATTTCCAAAGGAGACTGATCCATCTCTTTCCTTTCATAATGTAAGAAACTTGTCTCTATCACCTGTCATGTGTTTTGAAAATCCACTGTCAACATACCAACCATGTTTCTTCTGTTTACCTTGTAGAGCGACTGTGCATTCTTCATTTCTATATTGATCTTGCTTTCTTATCCATGTCGTTTTCTGAGGTTCTTGTTTGTGACTCTGTTGAGGTTCTTTAGGAGGGACTGCCATTCTACAATTTTTGGCCATGTGTCCAAAATTGTTACATTTGTAACATTCCACTTCAGTGCTCAAAGATTCAAACCTATTGTAACTTCTTCTATGTGTTTCACTAGGTAGTCTTGAATAACCCCTTTGTGTATGGCTCTCAAACTAGTTATTGTTCCTGTTGTTAGCTCTGAAATTTACAACTTTATGTAAAAAATTATTACATGCATAACATAAACCAAAAAATATAGTTTGATACCTGGTAGCTGAAGATCTTTTGAAGCTCTTATGAATCCTTCTTCTTCTTGAGGCTTGTCTATTTGTTGTTGATTCTTAATTCTAAATCTTCTCGGTGGAGGAGTGCCCCTGTAATCTTCCTTGTATATCTTTTTATCCCCTTTGATTGTTTCTACAAATCTTTTTGGATTTGTTTCTTGCTCTGTTGTTTTGGAGCTTGATCCCTTTTCTTTCTGATTGTATCCAAGTCTGAACTTGTCAAGATGATATTTTGACGACTGATAATGTCATCCAGAACTTTTGATCTATTTTGCATATTTTTCTTTTGAATATGCTTTCTTAGTGTGACAATCTCTGCTTCCAGGCTTCCAATGATCTTGTCCTTTCCTTCTAGTTTTTCTTTGAGTGTTTCTTCAATTCTTTTATCTTCTTCTATTTGAACCTTCAATTTTGTGATCATTTGTTCTAGTTCTTAAGTGTCTTTTTTTTTTCTTATCTAGTTCTACTTGTAGTTTTTTGTTTTTCTTCTTTTTTGTTCTGATAACTTCTATGGCACTCATTAATTCTTCTCGGAAGTCAACTTCTACCTCTTCAACTTCTTCTTCATATGCTTCTTCATATTCTTCTTCGGAGTCTTCTTTATCAGTGTCTTCTACTGCCATAAATATAAATCTCCCTGTTTCACTATCACTGACTTCATCTTCATCTGATGATAATATGTCTTCTTTGGTGAAAAAGTTTTTCTTGAAAAATTTATTTGTTTTTCTTTTACCTTTATATGTTTGTCTTCCTTTTGAGTAGCCTTCATCATTTCTCTTTTTCTTATGAGTACATTTGTTAGCAAAATGACCAATACCATCACAATTAAAACAAATTAAATGAATCTTACCTTTATACCTATCGTTGGTTCCCTTGTTTAGTCTTTTGATGAAGTTGGCCACTTCTTCATCATCTTCTGAGACATCATTGTTGCTGCTATATTCTTCTTGTTCCTCTTTCTTTTGCTTTGATCTTTGGATTCTTTAAAGGGTTCTTCTTTTACATTTGTATTTTCCTGTTCAGTTCTCATCTCATATGTTGTGAAGAATCCATGCAGTTCATCCATGATTATTGAGTTTAGATCCAATCTTTCTTCTAGTTCTGATATCTTAGGGTTGAATCTCATAGGAAGAGATCTTAGTACCTTTTGAACAATTACAGATTCTTTGATTTCTTCTCCTAGTCCTTTGATTGCATTTAATGTTTCATCGACTTGTAAGAAGTAGGTTACAATATCTTCATCTTCCTTCATTTTTAGATGTTCAAACTGACCTCTGTAAGTTTGAAGCTTTGATTCTTTTCCTTTTGAATCTCCTTCATAAATATTTCAAAGCTTGTCCCAAATCTCTTTAGCAGATTTACAATGTGCAACTTTGGGGAGTATTATATCACTAAGACCATTCAAAATTTCATTTTTGGCTTTGGAATTATTCTCACCAAGTTTTACAGCTTTGTCATTTGTTGGTGGAACTGCTGGCATTGTGTATCCCTCTACAATTGATTGCCAAACTTGAAATCCCTATGCCTATATATATGTCTTCGTCCTTATCCTCCAAAAAGCATACTTCTGTCCATAAAAATGTGGTATTCCATTTTTATACGAGTTGGTACTCTCCATGATATACCTTTCAGTGGTTAAACTAATTTTTGAAGGAACCTTCTCTGATACCAATTGTTGGATTACTTAGAAAGCACCATCAAAATAATTTATCCTTCCTTTCATTTCGACCTTCTTTTCTTCACCTTCACGCGGAATTTTGGCTTAGATATCCTTGGTTACCTCAGACACCTATAGATATTCAATATGCTCAAGTCTGTATTAAATGAGAGAGGCTTGCCTCTTATTTATACTCTCCATGTAGCTTCCTTAAAAACATATTCTAGGTCACTCGATCGACTTTCCTTATTTTAGGGTTAACCCACTTCTAATTTCTCCATTAAAATTAATATTGAAATAATTTATTTTGTATTCAATTTGAATTATAATACACTCATCACTTTACTTTATTATTTATCCTTTAAAAATCTCTTAAATCACTTTGACTACTTTGACCTTTTGGGGCTTCTAGATGACATATGAGGCTCCTTCAACTTCTTAAGGCCATAACTCTCAAACCGTGGGGAGTTATGTGACATTCCACATACCACCAGAAATGACATGACATGTACTATCCATATAGAATAGTATTATCTGAAAATATATCATAAATAATACCATTACCCATCAAACAAACTTGGGTCAATTACCCAAACCTGGGGTCTCCAACTTTTCATGGCCATAACTCTCTAACCGTTAGGAGTTATATTACATTCCACATACCACCGAAAATGGCATGACAAGCAATATCCATATAGGATATTTTCCCTAACAAATTCAATGTCCTTCATCTCATTCTTCCACAATTAATCATGGGTTCTCTTACTCTGCAAAGCATCTTCCCATGAGGGATTTCACCATAAGGGGACAACTTTGGAGTTCATCCATATTTACTTCTTATTAAACATGAAAAAAAATAATGAGTCATATTTACATCAAACAATATTGGGTCCATTACCCAAATCTTTGTACTATGGGGCTTTCTTCAATGGTTGACATCAATGACAACCAACCTTAATCAACATATTTTTGTATTTCATTGTGTTCCTACATAAATCTTGATCAATGGTATCAGAGAGGTCTTCTCGTTCTTGATCCTTATTTTCATTTCCCCAATGAGGTTGGGGTATAAGGAGTTAGTGCTCGATCTAGTTGAACCTTTGTAAGATCAATCTCACAAACCCCAACGACCACCCATGGGGGAAGAAAAAAAATATGAGGGAGCAGGAGATCCTATCAAAAATTTGTTCAAGGAGGTCCTCGAGAAACAAAGGAATGCAATGATGGACAACTTTGCCCAGATCCTTCAACGAATGCCCACTAGTGGAGCATATACATCCAACAACCACTCTGGAGGCACCACTCCTTTTATGGTACAAATAAAATTTGACATTCCCATATTTGAGGGACAAATAGATGCATATGTCGTAGATAGATGTTTGAATCTGTTAGAATGATATTTCTCGGTTCATGACTTTTCTGATCTAGAAATGATTGTTTTTTCACTCCTTAAAGATGCCACCCATGTGAAGGACTGGTGGGAAACCTATTGGGAGTAATAGGGCGAGCAAGAACCCTCTCTATTCTCGATCATACCCACTTGGAATTATTTCCAAGATGACATCAAGGAACAATATTATCGTGTGGGGAGCTATGAGGACAAATACATACAATGGACTACGTTGCGGAAAAAAAGGGACCAAGATGTGCATGAGCTGATGAATCTGTTTCATACCCGACACACAAAGTTGGGTATCATAGGTTTAGAGAAAAATTTGGTGTTAAAGTACTGTCTTCACAGATACATTCAAGAGGAAATGGAGTTCCTCGACATCTCCTCTCTTGGTGCGGCATACCGATATGCTGTCAAGATTGAGCAGAAGTTCAAACAGAAGAAGCGATACTTTGGGTCTGCAAATCATAATCAAGGGAAAGGTACCCCCAAAACATAGAACAAAGGACCAAGCCAAGGCAGGGAGGCCCAGGAAAACCCGCCAAAACCGTAAGAAAATAACAACACCACGAATCCCAAAAAAGACATGGGGAAGTGGTGTGAGTTCCATAAGAGCTCCACCCACAACACAAGTGAGTGTCAGGCCTAGTAGTCACTGGTAGCTGAGTTGAAGGCTTTTGAATTAGATGCATACTCTGAATCTGAACCAGAGCTCGACAAGGGGAATGACAGGGGGAAGTAGATTATCGATGCAGAGCCCAACACCATAGTTGCCACCACAAATATCCAGAAGGAGGAACCAAAATACCAAGAAGAGGCAGAGCGTCTCTTCCATTCCAAGATGTGGGTAAAGGGTTCCCCGTTTTAGTTCATTTTTTACAGCGGGAGCCAGAAGAACCTCATCTAGGTAGAGGTCATGAAGTAGTCGGGCTTGCTAACCACAACACACCAACAACCATACACCATTAGGTGGTTTCATCAAGGATGGGACCTCTGCGTCAGCCAATAATGTCACCTTCCCTACAACATCAAGCCCTTCATGGATGAGGTATTATGTGAAATTGCTCCTCTTGATGTTTCAGATGTATTATTAGGCTAACCATACTTGTGGAACTGACATGTTGTGTATGATTCCATGCCTTGTGTTGTTATTATCACTTTGTGAAATAAGATGTACAAGATATCGGAGATAGAACCACCTACCACCATCTCTTTGGTTACTGCGAAACAATGCAGTAAGCTCATTTCCAAAACCAAGAAATTTGTTTTCCTAATGATCCACCCTCATGGAATGAAGAATATTGTGCTCATGACCTCCAGACAGGGCCCCTCTGCATGAAAACACCATATGGATAAGGTCATGGAGTAGTACAAGGACATCTTCACCTCCCCTGTGGGGGTGCCTCTACACTGCTAGGTCAATAACCCCATCGATCTGACCCGAGGTGTGCCAATACCCAATGGACCAATTAATCAATGCTATGTACTAGAGAATGACAAAATCAAGAGGCAATTTCAAAAGCTATTGTAGAAAGGTCACATCCGACCAAATTCATTTCCTTGTGGGAGCCTGATTGTGTTGGTGCAGAACAAAGATAGGACTTGGAGACTCTGCATTGACTATCGAGCATGGAACAAGATCACTGTCTAGAATAGGTACCTGATCCCATATATTGATGACCTTATGGACCAACTCAAGGGGGAAAAATATTTCAGCAAGATCAACTTGAAGTCTGGGTATCACCAGGTACCTTTCAAACCTTTTGATCTACGAAAGACTTCCTTCAAATCCAAGGAGGTCCTTTTTGAATGGGTGGTTATGCCTTTTGGGTTGAAGAATGCCCCTGCAACCTTCATGAGGCTAATGGATGGCATCTTACAGGAATTCACCAACTCATTTGTAGTGGTGTGCTTGGATGACATTCTGATATTCAGTCATACTTGGGAAGAGCACCCCCACCAAATCCAACAGGTCCTCCAAACACTGCGGCAACACAAGTTGTGTGCCAATTTGGAGAAATGCACTTTTGGAATGACCAAGGTTCAATATCTGGGATACATTATTGATGAGCAGGGGGTGCATGTGGATCCAAAAAAGATCTAAGTCATTTGGGATTGGCCATCCCCAACCACCCTAATAGATCTTTGCAACCTTTTGGGTCAATCCTAAATCTACTGCAGGTTCGTGTTGGGATTCTCTCATATCACTTGGACCTTGAGTCAAGTCACCAAGGTAGGAGCAAAAGAAAAATTCTTTTGGTCTGAATCTCAATAGAAGACCTTCGGGGAGTTAAAGCATCGCCTCTGCTCTGCACCAGTGCTCACATTACCATACTTGCAACAACCATTTGAGATCAAGATAGATGCCTCTGACTATGCTATTGTGGAAGTCCTTACTCAACATGGGCATCCAGTGGCATATCACAATGAGACACTTTCCGACATATTCCATAAGTATCCCACTTATGAAAAAGAGATGTATTCCATTGTGCAGGCTTGTCGACAATGGAAGCATTACATTTTGGGAAAGGAAACAGTCATCCAAACAGGCCACCGACCCCTACTATTCATACAGACAGAAGCAAAGTTGCAGAACGATCGCCATCAGAAGTGGTCCACATACCTGCAACAGTTTCATTTGAACATTAAGTACAAGAAAGGAAGCACCAATAATGTTGCAGACTACCACAGCTGACCACCCATCGTGGCGCTAACCACTGTGATCAAGTCTTTTTGGCACAAGACTTCTGATTGGTCGTGTCTCTACACAAGTGATCTTGAATTTGTTCACACATACAATACACTCTTGGAGGGTAAGAAATTTCCCAATTTTCACCTCCAGGATTCCCTTCTTTGTCACCTGGGACACCTTTGTGTTCCTTCAAGCAAGCGTGCTAAGATGATTTGGGAGGTGCACTACAGTCAGGTAACTGGGAATTTTGAGGTTGATAAAACCATGGCAGTATGGAAAAAGTATTACTATTTGCTGAACCTTTGACAAGATGTCAGGAAGTACATGAAGTCTTGCACTACTTGCGCCATTGCCAAACCAAACATCAAGAAGCAAGGTGATACAGTTGTGACCCTCGCAGTCCAACCGCTTCCACCAGGACCTTCTCTAACTTTGGCCCAAAGAGCTAAAATTCCCCTCAACTCCCTCGTCGGAAGTTCTTTACCCACAACAACTCCTTCCTGACCTCCCTTCACAATCAGGAAATCGGACTTCACGATTTCGCGAGTCCTATGGTTCTGTGATTCTCACCTCTCGATTTACCAAAGTCTGATGCGAGTCAACGTTGACTTCCCTCCACTATCGGAACTTCTCTCCGTCAGGATATCGCTACTCGCGATGTCAGCAAATCGAAAACCCAACCTCCGAGTCCCGATATGCCGATATTCCGAGACTCATGTGGACTTGACTTCTCCACCGTTTATCCTTTCTATCAGAGTTTCGGAACTTGTGGGATCACGAGTCCTGACATTGATGAACTCGGGACTTACCTTTTTCTCGAACTCTGATACAGCGCCACCTGTACTCCACTAATCCTGTGGTCCCACAATGCCACGTCACCTCGGGATATCGCGTATCGCGAATCCGACTTGCGAGTGTTCTCTACTATCGAGAACCCCGATTCTCCAAACCCCGATTCTTTGGGATCCTTCGACACGCGTCACCAAGATCAACGGCTATGATTTTGTTAGAGTATCTCTCTTCGTGATATCGCTACTTCCACTCTGGAAACTTGGGGCTCCAACTCCCGATATGCTGATATGCGATGTTGCATATGATCTGACGGTCTCTGTGATTTCAGATTGACGGCTCCACTTCCTCCTAGACTTCAAACCTGTAATGCTCTCACTATAATCTCCGCGCATCTTGGAAAGATCTAACGGTCCTCAGGTCTCCGTGGAATCTCTTTAGGAGATTTTCACCCGTCCATCCCTCTGTTGATATTTATTGTGAAATGAGTTAAACGCTTCCTCTATGAAATCTTTTTCAACCACTCACCAGCCTGTGGAGCTTCTCTCGATCTTTCCACAACACTACTGCAATTTTCCTTCAGCGAATTGTAGGCCTATCCCTCCTGAGCTTTGCGACTTCAAATCCCTCAGAAAAAGACTCTTGCACGCACCCTTTGCGGCAATTCTTCAATCACAACTAAGTGATGAAGTCTTTGATTCTGTGCCCTCCTGCAGCAAAAATCCTTCAACTCTTTTCTCAGAATCGCAACTCTGAGTCTTTGTCTAGCCTGCGCACACCTTGCACGGCTTCGGTGTCAAATCTGCACTTCTGAGATGAGAACAAAAGCTATCTCTAAGCAAACACTATAGTCATGCACTCCTTGCAGACACAATTCAACTGCACTCCTTGTAGGAATTCTCTGGCTCACTTAGAGAAATAATTGAAACTCATTCACTCATTCTCTCGGATTTCAAATCAACCATGAAATCACATGCACAACATATTCAAATCAATTGCATACAAGGCTCTCTTCATGAGCACAATATCAACACAGAGAAACAACACAAACCAATAAATTGAATCAAAGGCTCTCTTCTATTAATTCAATATGTACATGGGTGTTCTCCACAAGTTCTCTGCTTGCTCCTCTCTTCTTGCTCCTGAATACTAATGTTACAATGTACAAAGGAGGGTGTCTATTTCCCGTTTCCCTCTCGAACTCTACAACTATCAAATCTACAATTAAATCCCTATCTAACAGCATTAAATCTAATAAATGCCTTCCTATCTACTAAGGATGAGAGCTTAAAGGCTCAAGGTACCCTTTACAATACAAGTGCGCTTATTTACAAATGACTTCATTAAAGAGCGGTGCAACAATCCCAAAGTATTTCAAAATGTGTAGGCACTGTCCAACTGTCCTTTCTGCTCGATGTGTTGGCTCGCATGATGAGTGAGCGATGCTCCTGCATCATAAGGCCTATATACTCTGCTTCCTATCCCTAGTCGACCTTGGGAATCTATCTCTATGGATTACATATCGGGCCTTCCTTCTACTAACCATGGAAATGACTGTGTTTTTGTTTTCATCGATAGATTCTCGAAGATGTCCATTATGATGGCCTGCAAAAAGAATATCACAGTAGAATCCATTATTAAACTCTTCTTTGAACGAGTGTGGGTACACTTTAGGATCCCACAGTCTATAATCTCATATCGGGACAACAATTTCCTCAGTACATTTTGGTCCAGCCTTTGATCGATGCTAGACACCTAGCTCACCAATTCCATAGCTTTCCATCCGCAAATTGATGTCCAGACAGAGGTCATCAACTGGATGATTGTACACATACTGTGCATGTACAACTCAAAGAATCCACACACATGGGATGAGAGCCTCCCTTATGTAGAACACAACTACAACCAGGCACTCCATAACTCAACCAGCCACAACCCTTTTCAGGTGGGCTTGGGATTCTAGGCACTATGTCCCATTGGTGTAGCCATGCCATTTGTGGCTACTCAGAAAGATTTAGCTCATGTCCATTCTGAGGATAACAAGGAAAACAACTTCATTGAGCACATTCAACACATCCGCCAATAGGTTCATGACATCTTTGACATAGCCAATGATAAGTACAATCAATGATGTGATCAACATCGGCTACCACACAACTTCCAGGTGGGTGACAAAGTGTGGCTACATTTGTAAAAGGACCGGCTCGCTAGACCCCACTGCAAGCTTCGCTCGCTCTGATATGGGTCGTACACCATCACCAAGGTTGTAGGGGACAATGCCTTTGAGCTCATCATTCCACCATTCCTTGGTCTGCACCCAATGTTCAATGTGGACCGCCTTTGACCCTACTTTCCACCTCTACTAGACACATATGACATGTAAGAACAACTCACACCAATAGAGTTAAATCTAGACTAAATGGAACACGCCACAATTGATCAAATCATGTATACACAGATCAAGCACACCTGAAAATAAAGGATGCCTCTATATCGAGTTGTCAAAGTGGGCCAACTCCTTCAGTAAGGCAAGTGGCTCACCAGGGACCAAGTTCAACAGAAGTTTCCTCATCTCATGGAGAAACTCAATGCAATGGGGACCATTTCTTCCTAATGGGGGAGGAATGATCTAGGTGGATATTGGTGGCCACCGACCTATTCCACTCGGACCCCCACCATTGCTTCTTTAAGTTTTTCAGTTTCCACACAATTTACTATTTTTAGTAGCTTTTCAGGTCTTGAACTTCTGGAGCTGTTTTGAGGCCCTAAAGGACGTTTTTTGAGAAAATGGGGAGAAACATTGAATTCAGTTTGATGTTTCTCACCCAAAATTTGTATTCCTTGGAAAGATCTTTCTAATGAGGTATTGAGCACATCCAACAGAGATTGTATGCCAAAGTTATGTCCCCAGGAAGTTGATGTACCAATTTACCCAAACGAGGCCCATAGTCTTGGCGTTTTATCTTCTAGGGTTAGTTTTTTTTATGTTTAGGTCTTTCCATTGTTTCCAAATAATAACAAGCCTCTGAGCCTCATGTTAACATAGTTTAGAGGCCAGTATCCGCCACATCTCTTATCTGAGATAAGATGCCAGTTCCCTAGCTAGTTTATTTCCATTCTGTCTGTAAGCATATTTCAGTCATTTGTTATTAATGAAATGAAGTCTTATTTCCACTGCATCTCTGCATTTATGTGTATTTTTGTATTTCATTGTGTTCCTAAATAAATCTGGATCAAATGAAAACTTCTAGGAAAAGAAAATTCATACTCCGAGAATAAGCTAGAGGAAAAAATCACTGACCTTATTAAGTAAATATTTTACGGACCAAAAGCCTCCCTAAATGTATAGTTATGATCTGAATTGTATCATTGTATTATTTTTTATCTATATTGATTCTTTGAGAGTGTAAGAAAATGGAGGAATCCACTTGTCGGGTCATTTTATTGGGAGGGCCTTGTTTGGAAAATTGGAGCTTGAAACCTTCTCAGGCCATTTTGAGGCATCAAATGGCATTGTTTTGGGGGTTATAGTGTCTAAAAATTTTACTCAACACACTTGATGATGTTACTCATTCTAGAACCTTTCCAACAGTGAAAACCATGCCTCAATCATAGCTAATATGAAAAAGTTATAATTCCCATAAGTTGACCTACCTTGTTGACCACTATTGTACAAGTGGATTCCACACTAACCCCATTACTCACACATATGGGATAACCATGTGTGGATTTTCAATAATATTTAATAAGTTTCCAAATCTTATCACAATTGAGAGTTGAGCAAGTCAAAACCCTACCCCTAGATGGTTATTGAGATATTTTAAATATCGTGCCACTAGGAGGTCAAGGGGTTCCATTCTTTAGGAATTTATTTGTTCCATAGTTGAGAAGGGAATCTAGGAGTGGTATTTTGAGAGCATAACAAAGGAAGATAGAATATGTAGCTCCCATATAAGCTAATTTTTTAGGTACAAGTCCACAGAGAGTGCCTCTTCCATTCTATTTTCAATTGAAGAAAAGAGAGCAGAGAAAACTCACCTTCTAGCTAGGTTTTTTTCCATATTAGGTTTCTTGGGTTATATCTTGTGTTTATTTGTGGATGTTGTGTGAGTATTTATTTTTTTTCTCTATTTTTGACATTTCATCTATTTTATACATTTTAAGCATAAAACCGATAATTAAAGAATCTAAGATCTAAAGGAAATTGACCTTCACAATAAAGATTCCAATATTTTATTACATCTTTTGTGGTGAGTTGTCCATTTGAATATCAACAACATTTTATAGATCATTTATTGATGTATCTTAGATAACAATGGAACATTAATGTTGTTTATAGTTTTCAATTCTGCTAGAAAATTCCCACAATAATAAAATAGTTGTGAATCCTATATCATTCTAAATTTAGAATTGTTCACACATTATATTAATGATCTAAAAAACCTATGAATCCTATATGTTTATGAATTTTTATTTGTTCACATGTGTTGATAAAGATACAAAAGTCTATCAATAATTTGTGGTTAATGTAAATAAGCGATGACCTACTAATTTCAAGTGGAGAGCATAGGATGAGATACATGTTTTGAAGATGTTTTTCCATTCATTCAATGGAATACGTTTTCACTCATTGTAGGGGGTAACCCTATGCTATATACAATTTTCTTAACTTAGAAAGAATGAAATATGCTTATTTAGATGAGGGTGTTCCAACAATATAAAAAACATGATTATGACATATGTTCTCATACAAATAGTGGCTTCATTTCCATCAAATTAGAGAGAATGCATATCTTAAGATGGTCGTTTCCTCATGTTCTTCAATATCTATATAGTATATGATTCTATTCCTCATGGAAACTTGCTTGACTATTCAACGACTTCAATTTTATTTCAATAATGCTATACAACTTTAACAGGTATCTTTCCTATTATGAATCTTAATTCACTCTATTTTTCATTTGTAGTAAATTTATATTTATATTTCGATGACAACCCAGATTGCGAACCACAATGAATTTGATAAATTTTCAAACCAATACACTACAATTACTTGATACACCATAACCTTCTCTTATTATTCTCTTACCAATATATAAGTTGTATTCAACTCAAACTCCCAATCTTTTTTTTGATACCATATTATTTTTCTAAATAAATAAGAATATTTGCAAACATGATTAGAAATAAATTTAATAGACTTATATAAAACAAATTATTTTATTATAATAAAAGGATTTGATATAATGGACTTTATCTCCTTTTTTATTTTTTTTTGTAGTTAGGTAAATGTTCTACCATACAATACAACTTCCTTTTTAAAATACTATATATCATCCTTTTAATTGTGTGTCAATTTAAAATTTCATGAATGAAAATGTGGGACATTTTTTTAATTATCCTTGCTAATTTAAAATTTGAACAGACACAATTTAAGATGTGATGTGGCACAATTTGAACATGCCATGTGTCTCTCGAATCATCCTTATATATCCATCCCAACACACTTTTGTACTTTCCATGTATGGATGGTTCCGTTTTATTAGGCTTTTGATAGGATGACGTTCTCCATCATATCAATGATTAAAAGGGGTAATATAAGAACTATTCCCATTGTATGGTGCACTCGAAACATCGTATAGTGTAACCATTACCAAACTTCAAATTTTAGGTCTCTAAGAAGCTCCATGCAATGAAAGGAACAAAAAACTCTCATCTTTTAGGTATGTGACAAGCTCTTAGTAATGAAGGGAAAAGAATTATGTTGTTTTTTTTAATAGAATTGAAATATTTATAAATTCTAAATCTTAAAAAGAAAAAATTAAAAAGTTAGAAGTTAACATCCTCCAAACATCAAAAATAAGTAATAAATTATTTTTAAATTAAAAGTTACTTATTAAATAAATTCTTTTCAAATTAAAATTTATTTACTAAAAATTATGATTTTTAGCTAAGTATATAAAACAATTTAAATTGGTTAAATTTCATATTGATGTTAAATTTGTTAAGTATTGAGAATAATTAAATTTATGAAAATGAAAAAATAATTACATTTAAAAAAAAAAATCACATAAAGATAATTGATTTTTTTAAGACTTGATAGATCTTAG